>CAAKHF010011520.1:0-15194 GCA_901007745.1 Hippocampus kuda
AAATGCTAACGCAACAACTGACAGTTCATTGCCGAAAGTCAGGTTGAGTCGACAGGATGGATATTCGACAGTTTTTTAGAAAGGTAAATTAAGTATTCAATTCATCCATGCTGGTAAAACTAGTGACTGTAGTCCACTAAAATATCTCCAGTAACAGCAGAAACTGCACTGAAACAAGTGTTCCCTTTTGGATAAATTAAGGTGGTGCTTAATAAAAATTAAGCACCATATTATTATTAAATACATAAATAATCATTACACCAACTCTTTGAGGCAACACCTATTGAGATTTTGGTCTATATAAAATAAATAAATAAATATAAAATAAATACATTTATTTATTTGATAGGAATCAGGCCAAAGACGCACAGAGAGTGAGAGGGGTGGGGGGGGGGCTCTGCTGGACAGGTGAGTCTATCAGATCTCAAGGCTAATTTTACTTGCGAGGCTGTTCCCAAAATGCAATCGGAGCTTACAGTAAGATTGAACTTTTGAACTCTTTATCATTTCTATTATCTAGTCCAGTTAAAGTCCAGGGGAGGAAGCCCCATCATAGTAAAGAGGATATTAATGTGATGTATGTAGTTCTTCATAGCCTCTTCATTTTGCTCTCAAAGTGCACGGAATTGATGGATTTTTAATACAATGTAGAAAAAATTTCTCCCGGGGGGGCATGCCCCCGGACCCCCCTAAAGGGGCTGTGTTCCCCTTGGGGCTAAGCCCCCCTTATTCTTGAAACCTAGTGACGCCCCTGGCACTATCTATCTATGTAGCTATGTATGTGCAAGAGAAGGCCTAGTCAACATGGCGCCTTGCATTAAAATTAACCTGTGGGATTGCGGGCACACTGTTTAGTCAAATACAAACAATACACAAAGATAGGAACACCAGGTATTTATCCAACTTTCCAATAATGTTTAGTTTCCCTATCAATACATCGAAAGGGGCCATCTTAGGTAAATAATTCACACTTATGCAAATTTAAGCATTAGCCTGACGGCTCAGGGAAAATTGTGATTGTGATTGGAGGTTTTACTTGTTAGTCGTTTTTTAAAAATCTGTATCATCTGCCAGCTGACAGAAAATAGTTTCCCCAGCAAATTGGATGATTTAAATCAAGATAGAATATCTGTGCCGCCACAAGAAAAAGACAGGACATCCCTGCCTGATATCTCCCTGCTGGTAGAACCGCTTATACGTTATACGTTCACTTAACTTATCATTTGCATTGAATTTTCATAGCATTGGAAAAGTAGTTCCCAAATTCAACCTGTTTGGGATAGTCAAAAACAAATATGCTCTCCCGTGCTGAAAGCTTGAAAAAAATCAAGGACTAATATCAGGCTGTCCTCTTCAGTCAGATCAGAATAATCGACGAGGTCCAACACAGGTATTATGTTGTTGGAGATATGCCTTTTAGTCAGGAATCCTGATTTGTTTTCATCAATAATTGCATGGAAGATCTTTTTAAATTCTTTCGCAAAGATCAAAGCAAGCAGTTTGGAATTAGGTTCTTTCAGATCTGTGACATGGTAGCTGAAGCGCTCTCTCTCTCTTTTGCCTTGCTTTCATTAAAGGCATGGAATAAAAAAACGTGACAAAGTTTCAGCAAATTCATGATAGATTTCAACACCAATATTCCCGGGTCAACTATTAATTTTCAGACATGGCCTGTAGCACATCCTGCTGGATCACTGGGGAATTGCATACCATTTTTTTCTTGGATTAGTCGTTTTGACAGTGTAAATGAGTTAAGAATGATAACATAACAAGCGTTTTGATCAACATTTTCTTTGGAAAGAGAGAAGAAAAGCACAAATATCAAAATTCAGAGATGTTTTTCTTATTGTTATTAACGCTCCATTAATGCTGACATCAAATAAAGAATTGATTTGATTTGACTTTTTATTTGGTCTCCCATAAATCCCCCAATAAATTGTTTTTGACTTGTCCAAATTGTATTCTATCACTATTGTAGATTCTTAGCCAGTCAAGGTCATCTTTATGAGTAAATTATCATGAGCAATTGTATCAAAGGCTTTTTTAAGTCAATGAAAATTGCCACTGCATAGTTTTTTTTGTTTTCTATTCATCCAATGATCTCCTCCACTAACTCCATTAATGCCACATAGGTTGATCAATTTGATCTAAAATCATTCTCAACCCCATTTTGGGTTTTTCAATGAAATTGTCCAATCTCCACAATAGTCCCCCCCTCCCCCCCCATTCCTCCCCTCTGACATTTTTCTTTGAAAATTGCGATAACAAGGTGACTGGCCTGTAATTGGCTGGAGATGTTCGTCTCCAACTTTAGATAGATAAACTTTAGCAACTTTCCTTTTGTCACATACAGGTATCAGTTAATGGTTCAACAATTGGCGATCCGGTGAACGACTGGTAAGCACATCTGCCTCACAGTGCAGAGGTGCAGGGTTTGATTCTGGCTCCGGCCTTCCTATGTGGAGTTTGCATGTTCTCACCGTGCTTGTGTGGGTTTTCTCTGGGTACTCCGGTTTCTTCCCACATTCCAAAAACATGCATGGCAGGTTAATGGAACACTTGTCCCGAGGTGTGAATGTGAGCGCGTATGGTTGTTTGTCGATGTGTGCCCTGCGACTTGGCTGGCAACCAGTTCAGGGTGTCCCCTGCCTACTGCCCGAAGACAGCTGGGATAGGCTCCTGCACTCCCGACGACCCTTGTGAGGATAAGCGGCTCAGAAAATGGATTGATGGATGGTTCAACAATTACTTGAATTATATTCTTTATGGTTAAGATATATTTTCCATTCCCATCAGTTTGTTTTATTCCTGTTTTCTGTTTACAATATCAGAATTTTCCTCTTTAATCTACAGTTCCCAGGGACAGGGTGTTTATGGCCCTATCTCCAGAGTCCTCAACAAATTTCTTCCGTGTAGCTGCGGAGTTATTTCTTTTGCTTGTTTTTGACCCACATCAACCACATACTTCATATATTAATTTCCTGTCCTTGTCAGTAAAGTAATCTGGGTCAGTTTGTCTACTTCTAAAAATACTTTTTGCTACATGCAACCCCTCATATTTATTCATTTATTTTTATGTTTCTTAAATTTTTGGTCTGCCTTTCTGTTTTTGTTTTTATAGGCATTGAATAACTGCTTTCTTTCTGAGCTATCTTTTTTGCGCACACATTTGGCCATCAACCCCTTTTGGACAGAGCGCCAAAAACACCCCCTGATTCAACTTTCAACGAACTTAAAAGTTGAGCAAAAGTAGAACAGGTGAACTTCCCTCTGATTGGTGTAGCAAAGCAATCTAATACATGTTGAATTTTGAGTTAAAGATGAAAGGAAAGTGAAATCAGGATGGTCAGAATGCTACTACATTTTCCTCTGTGCACCCTCATACCATATAATTGCACCAAATTGGATGAGGACTTATTTTAATTAAATGGTCATTGATTGGGTGTAGATGAGCTGCGAGTGTTGGCGATATTAAACTTTTGCTAACTGTGAAGATCTAGGAGAGAAAACTGAAGTGGAATTTCAAACCCAGAGATCTCGAAACCAGCATTGCTATCGGTTTTTAAATTACATCAAGTGGCAGGGGAGATGTTATCATCTTATCCTACTTCAAAAACTATTCCGTCTGACTGCTTCATGTTGTCCTCTTATGCCATCTTGTGTACATTTCAGAAAAATATACATTGGAAAGGGGACGCCACTGATTACGAGTCAGTAGTCACATTTGGTACCACTGCTTTATAGAAGACAATCACAGAAGGTGCCAGTACAAATACTCATTTTTGATTGACGCCATCAGAGAGAGAAATCAAATGTTCCTTGTTGTTCAGACATTATAACATCTACAAAAAACGTCACGAAAATGTGATTCTGTCACTTGATTTTGGTCATTCCTATTGACTGATCACCAAATACACAATTAATCCACATTGGCAGAGGTAGAAAGTTAGCACTTTATTAAAAACAAACTAAAGTATACACAATTTGAGACATTTCCATTCATGTGAAGAGGTTTTTTTGGGGGTGGGGGAGGGGGGAGCGCTAAAATGGCATGCTTGCTTTCCGTTCATCCTGCAGATAAATAAAATGAGGCTGATACACTCAACACCACGACTCTTCGTTGCCATGTCAGAAATAAGGACTATCTTGAAGGTGATAATGGCTCAAGAGGCAGTGTTGAGGGGGGAAAAAATATCCATGAAGCATCAAGACGGATTATTTCAAAGTTATTGTGGCCCTCTGTGTTGTTGAGCCAACTTTCCATATCCGCCTCTGGCTGGGTCGTAGTCCTGCCTGTACTCATCCCTTACCTACACAGAAAGAGCCAAAAAGAATCACTGAAACATGAGAAAAGACTTTCAGTACATTCAAGGTTCTTCTATCCAGCCAACTATATTGCAGAGAATTAGTTGCAATCACGATTCATGTAGCAGATCAAAAGCAAAGCACTGAGTTTGGTGCAGGCTGAAAAAGCTTTTACATGTGATTTCACTTCTGTTCAAAAATAAGGACGGGCTTCAAAAAGGCCACTTAAGAGAACAGCATTAATAAAATATAACGTACAGCTTTTTGTACAATGTCACTTACAATTTAAGAGCTTGTTATGTATTACATTAGTCAAGTTTTTAAACGTGGGATACATTTAACGTTTTAAGGCAAATGTGACACAAATCCCTTTCACATTACACCTACATGTGACTCAAGTTGAAACAGACTATTGGTTTGACATCTTAACATTAAAAGTGGTTAACTTATTACACTACGACAGGCATTTTTTTCCAAATGTGCCTATTCCTTCAGTGGGTATGTACAATTTCAACATGGAGCAATTAATTCTCACACATGCTACACTGAAAAAAATAGTTTGTACAGTCATGTCAAAATCAAGCAGCACAGACACATTTAACCTTCACACCCAATGGAGAACAGCATACAGTGCCAACTACAAGGGGTATCAAGCAATCTACCTGTCCTCCAGACTTTCCACGACCATACTGTCTTCCCTCCTTAAAGCCAGTGTCCCAGTCCGTCCTGATCATGCGGTCATCGAGACGTGTGCCATTTATGAAGCGCATAGCATGTTCTGCATCTGCCCTTGTATAGTATCTACACAAGCTGGGGTTAAGGTCTGTTGCATACTCTTCTGTGTGTGTGACAATACTTCAGTTCGTTCTGAGGTGTGTCCAGGTACATTTTAAAACAGTAAACACAGTAAAAAGGATACTCGACAAAGCAGAAGCCACATGCCGTCTTCTTGACTTTATCCAGACCAATGATGATACGCTTTACATCTCCACTTTTAGAAAAAAGCTCGTGAACCTGTTTGGAAGAGAAAGAAAATGGTTGCAAAATATTTTCGCATGCTCTTCTGGAAAGCTGTACCACAACCATGTAACATCTTCTCACCTAACAATACAATACAATACATGCTGATTTATATAGTGCTTTCACAACAGCGGCAGCTGTAACAAAGCGCTTACAGATTAATCAATTTAAATAGTTCAGTGTCTCTTACCTGCTCCTCTGTGGTGTAGAAGGAAAGGTTCCCCACATATAACGTGTGGCTTGCCTTCAGCAGCTTCTCTTGTATATGACACTTACCCTGGAAACACAAGAACATATTCACAAAGATTAGCAAAAGTCACCACCAAGAGGTAGCTGGCGAGTAAGATAAACAGTGTTGTTAAAAGCAATACTACACCGAAGTTCTCAATTACTCATTTGAGCATTTACCGGCATCAATTACTGCAGTCAGGTCAGCCTCCACTCACAAAGTTGAAGTCAAGCCAGCCACCACAGCGATTGTTAATACTTTGCATTATGCTAATCTGCTGCTAGCGAGCGGTGTTGGGCACCTTTAAAATCAAAGTTCGCATGCCAGTGGTTTGGATTAGAAATAAAATAACTTCCCAGCGATTGGGCAACGATGAGTTCACCCAGGGAGAATGAAAATAGTCTCAGAAGAGCACCAAGAAGCATTTTGAAGTTGAGATAGAAACAAAAGGCAATGTTAATTCTACATCAATGACTAGAATTACACCTGGTTTAAAAAAAATCTGTTCAAAATTCAGTTGGCGTTATCCCGCAACCAGACCAGGTCAAGAGCACACTAGGCTACCCAGGGTATCCAGCCGTAATACTTTCATTAAGATCTGATGTTACATTTCAAAATAAAAGGGCTCTGAAATCTAAAATTATGAACTACAGTACACACCTGAGAAACAAAAAATAAAAAAGAATGAATACGCAGTTTTCGTTATCGCACAACAAGACCAGGTTTAGGGAACATTACACCTAAACCAGTGTTTGCTTCAAGAGCTAATATTACATTTCAAAATAAAAGGCAGCTTAAATCTGAAAATTTTCACTATACATACACCGGAATTTAAAAAAAAAAAAAAAAAATCATTAAAATTTCATTTTTCACTATCCCGCAACCAGATCAGGTCCAGGGAACACTAGGGCACTCCAAGTATGCAACCAAAATACCGATCAAGATTTTGTTACATTTCAAAATAAGAGGCTCGGAAATCTGAAATTGTTAACGATAAACATGAATTTAAAAATATGCGTGATAACGAAAACAGATTGTTTTCATAATCAAAAAAATTGGATGTACAGTATAATTGAAAACGTAATTTGCGAAGGTTTTTATTTTGAAAAGCAACATCAGATCGTAATGAAAATATAATGGTTGGAAACCTGGGGTGGCCAAGTGTTCCCAACACCTGGTCTGGTTCCGGGATAACGAAAATGTATGTATTAATCTTTTTTTTTTTTCCAAATCGGGTGTAATTTTAGTCATTGATGTCGAGTCAACATTAACTTTTGTTTCTATCACAACTTCAGAACGCTTTTTGGTGCTATTCTGAGACCGTTTTCATTCTCCCTGGGTGAACTCTTCGTTGCCTGACCGATGAGAAGTTATTTTATAACATTATTTTAAATCCAAACTAATGGGGGACATGCACTAGTCGCAGAGCTTTTACTTTGAAGGTGGCCAACACTGCTCACTGGTGGCAGATTACCGTAAAGCACAGTTATTAACAATCGCTGGTATGACCGTGGTCACCAATTGCAGTATCTATTCTTACGGTATTTTGATACGTTTAGCTTCATACGGTATATAGGTAACTAACAGACGGGACGATACGTTTATTGCTGCCTCTAACAATTGGTCTAAATAATGTATGACTAAGCTACGCAAATGTTCCAGAAATGTCCTTCCTGGACAAACCGTTTTCTGCAATTTGCGACCAAGATGTCAGTGTGGCACGTAAACATATCGGCCAGTTAGCATTGTGTCTTACCTTAAAATGTTGATCTCTGTATGAACCGATATCGGTGTAAGAGTCGCTGTTTAGAGCATTCAATTTCACAGACATTGCGGATAAACCGGTAACAGGCGAAATGCTACTTGTTCGTTAGTTTCGTCGTACGTTTCCGGTAAGTGAGTCCGCTGTTTAAACACGTCCGTGCGCAACAACTCCACTTGATCCCAAAGATATACTGTACTGTATTTTCATATGTTAGTCTTATATCGTCATATTTATAGGTAAGTACGTACTTCATAACACGGGCCTAAAAAAAAAACCAATTTTTTTTAACGTCTGTGGCTCCTGCATGCTGTTTCACTTTCCTGAATAGCCTTCAAAACCTTCAGAAAACCCCAACCAGCTCATTTTGAAATTATCCCTTTAGTATGTGTCATTGTATTGTTATTTTATTTTCCCCCATGTTCCTTTATTGTCTAAAAGTAGTTGCTTTCTTGTACATACTGTATGTTGCAGATCACGCTCAATTGAGACCACCAGGTTAAATAAAGGACAAACACCTAAAGTACGGCCCAGGGGCCAAATCTGGCCTGCCCAGAGGCTCTGACGAGCCCTCACAGTGACCATCAAGTCAAAGTAAAATGTAAAATATGCAGTGCTTTTATTTTGAAAAATGTGGTTTTATTGGTGGACACAAGGGTGGATGTGAGTTACGTTTTCGCTATATTTAGTGAGTTTTCCGACCAATCTAGCACTTGCAACTATTTTTCCAAAATGGCAAATTGCAAAAATGAAAACAGTGGTCCTAATGTAAGCAACATTCTACTTCCTGCACAGTGGAAGATAGAGGATTTGGCGTGATAATACTGTACGGCTGCCACGGGTGTCAAACTCTGGTCCGGGAGAAGTGTCAGCAAGCTCTGCAGGAGCTTGATAACGATCCTAATCACATTTGAATCAGGTATGTTGGAAACATCTCAAACATGAAGGACAGCAGCCCTTATGGACCCGAGTTTGGCATGTGTTCCATGCAAATATAGTTTCATAGGCTGTACATATTGGGTGTATTATTTTCTCAACGTATATCACCGAGTCAACAATTAGTGTAGTGGTACACTCGCCTGACTTAAGTTCCCACTCGTTGAGGATGTGGGTGTGAATGGTTGTCTGTCTCCATGTGTGCCCTAGGACTGACAGGCGACCAGTTTTAGGTGTAGTCTGCCTTCCACCCGAAGTCAGCGGTGATTGGCTCTCGCGCCCCCCCACCCCCCGCCCGCAAGCCTGTTCAGGGTAAACAGTGATGAACATGGATGGATGTATAAAATTGAAATATTACACGTCTCACTTATTTATATATTTGAATCATGACCTTGAGTGCACAAAATGTAATTTGGGAAGTTGAAAGATGTCATTTTAATAAGTGCTTATAATTCTGTTTAAATATTCATTCATTCAATTTCCGAACCGCTTTATCCTCACAAGGGTCGCTGGAGCCTATCCCAGCTGTCTTTGGGCAGTAGGCGGGGCACACCCTGAATCAGTTGCCAGCCAATCACAGGGCACACAGAGATGAACAACCATCCACGCCCACACTCACACCAAGGGACAATAGAGTGTTCAATCGGCCTGCCATGCATGTTTTTGGAATGTGGGAGGAAACCGGAGTACCCGGAGTAAACCCACGCAGGCCGGGGGAGAACATGCAAACTCCACACAGGGAGGCCAGAGCTGGAATTGAACCCAGTACCTCTGCACTGTGAAGTCGACGTGATAACCACTGGACCACTGGGCCGCTGTTTAAGTATTCATCCATCCAATTTCCGAGCCGCTTAATCCTCACCAGGGTCGCGGGGGGTGCTGGAGCCCATCCCAGCCATCTTCGGGCAGTAGGCGTGGGACACCCTGAACCGGTTGCCAGCCAATCGCAGGGCACACAGAGACGAACAACCATACGCGCTCACACTCACACCTAGGGACAATTTAGTGTGTTCAATCAGCCTGCCATGCATGTTTTTGGAATGTGGGAGGAAACCGGAGCACCCGGAGAAAACCCACGCAGGCCCAGGGAGAACATGCAAACTCCACACAGGGAGGCCAGAGCTGGAATTGAACCCAGTACCTCTGCACTGTGAAGTCGACGTGATAACCACTGGACCACTGGGCCGCTGTTTAAGTATTCATCCATCCAATTTCCGAGCCGCTTAATCCTCACCAGGGTCGCGGGGGGTGCTGGAGCCCATCCCAGCCATCTTCGGGCAGTAGGCGTGGGACACCCTGAACCGGTTGCCAGCCAATCGCAGGGCACACAGAGACGAACAACCATACGCGCTCACACTCACACCTAGGGACAATTTAGTGTGTTCAATCAGCCTGCCATGCATGTTTTTGGAATGTGGGAGGAAACCGGAGCACCCGGAGAAAACCCACGCAGGCCCAGGGAGAACATGCAAACTCCACACAGGGTGGCCGGAGCTGGAATTGAACCCAGTACCTCTGCAATGTGAAGTCGACGTGATAACCACTGGACCACTGGGCCGCTGTTTAAGTATTCATCCATCCAATTTCCGAGCCGCTTAATCCTCACCAGGGTCGCGGGGGGTGCTGGAGCCCATCCCAGCCATCTTCGGGCAGTAGGCGTGGGACACCCTGAACCGGTTGCCAGCCAATCGCAGGGCACACAGAGATGAACAACCATCCACGCCCACACTCACACCAAGGGACAATAGAGTGTTCAATCGGCCTGCCATGCATGTTTTTGGAATGTGGGAGGAAACCGGAGTACCCGGAGTAAACCCACGCAGGCCGGGGGAGAACATGCAAACTCCACACAGGGAGGCCAGAGCTGGAATTGAACCCAGTACCTCTGCACTGTGAAGTCGACGTGATAACCACTGGACCACTGGGCCGCTGTTTAAGTATTCATCCATCCAATTTCCGAGCCGCTTAATCCTCACCAGGGTCGCGGGGGGTGCTGGAGCCCATCCCAGCCATCTTCGGGCAGTAGGCGTGGGACACCCTGAACCGGTTGCCAGCCAATCGCAGGGCACACAGAGACGAACAACCATACGCGCTCACACTCACACCTAGGGACAATTTAGTGTGTTCAATCAGCCTGCCATGCATGTTTTTGGAATGTGGGAGGAAACCGGAGCACCCGGAGAAAACCCACGCAGGCCCAGGGAGAACATGCAAACTCCACACAGGGAGGCCGGAGCTGGAATTGAACCCGGTACCTCTGCAATGTGAAGTCGACATGCTAACCACTGGACTACCGGGCCGCCCTGTTTAAGTATTGTTTTTCCTATTTATAATAATACCATATCTAAGCATGTAACAATTTAGCATGTTGAGGTTAGCATGTTAACTTGGCCCTCAGCTAGCATTAGTTTCTGGTGTGGCACCTTTGCAAAAAAAATGCCCATCCCTGTATGTACACGCTTGGGGTTGACGATTATAGCTTGAAGACGATTAATTGGCAATCACATTTTGGCCTTATCAACAACAACGATGCCACGCTGAAACCACCAGATTGTCGGTCAGTCAGCATAGAAAACAATGAGTGGTCTACAACTGGCTACGAGCACACACGTCAAGAGTTACTTGAAATATTGTAGATTTTGTAACCAAACAAAAAAAAAGTTTTTCCAAACGTAATTTTTTATCATCAGTTTACAAATAAAGTCAACAACAACTGATATGATTTGTTGCCTATTGTCACAGTAAGTGGAATCATCTCCCTACCTGTTTGTACTTAAAAAAGACAAATATTCCTGCTAATAACAGAAAAATAAAAATGTGTATTTATTTGTAATGCTGCAGTTTTTGTCTTTATTGTTGCGTTTTAGTTCTTATTTTAGCAACCTGGATCCTGTAAAAAAGGACATTATGCATCAGTAGTAGCTCTGCTGCTGGAAGAGTCCCATCCCAAATTTGTCATGTTGTCTTCTTCACTGATGTCCCACGTGGTCTCCAATCACAAGGAGCATCACCTAGAAATGGAAAGAAGCAGCATTAGGTTACTGAACAATCCATCGGTTATAATTTTGTATGTCATAGTTACATCAATTCATCATGAGGCACATACAATGTATCCATAAATTCTTCACATAATCCAACTTCAGAATCAAAATCATCTTTATTAGCCAAGTATGAAGAACACACAAGGAATTTGTCTCCGGTAGTACACGCTGCACTAGTATCATCATAAACAAGGGCATGACAAATAAGTAAGGAAGGACATTCCGTAAGGCGTAGAAAAAAATAGTGTGTTTCCGGTAACCCGACCGACCGAGAATTTCTACGTCGAAAAAAAACTTTGCGGTCGGCATTTTTTTCAAACAACCCTCTACATTTTTGTGTAGAGGGTTTACATCAGTGCAAACTCTCGCGATATTCAAGTTGAGCGCGTGCGTCGTTTGCCCTGTCGTCTGTCAACAACATTGAAACATGGTGGCGGCCGCGATCTTCGACGACAGTTTAAACCGCGTTTTCTGTATTGCAGTTGCATGCTCGCACCGTAATGTTAAGAAAATAGCATCCATTGATGTATCGAAAAAAATCAGCGAACTATTTGATGAACACCACGGGCTGAGTAAACACCGAGGGCAGAGGAGGACGTCGGTGGAGGCGGCGGCGCGCCCCGGCCCCCCCGAGTCCGGAGCTGGGAGAAAACTAAATAGGTGGCGGCGGTGCCGGCCGCGTAGCGGCGGGTTCAATGTCTTCTTGTTTTATGTTTTATGGTTATTTTGTTTAAATTTTTGATGGAAAAAAAAAGATTAAAA
This sequence comes from Hippocampus kuda, assembly GCA_901007745.1. Lineage (NCBI taxonomy): Eukaryota > Metazoa > Chordata > Actinopteri > Syngnathiformes > Syngnathidae > Hippocampus > Hippocampus kuda. The sequence goes on from CAAKHF010011520.1 coordinate 12,056, forward strand.
AAAAAAAACCTTTGTCCGACCTACCTATGCTGAAATTTCATGTTACCGGAAAGACACTATCTTTTTTGTTTGGCCTAATGTAATTGTACCGTTGTGCGGTGGTACCACTCAGTGACAACTGTGAGACAATGTGCAAAGTATCAAACAGAGCTAAAGTAATCAGTGGTAGATTACAATACAACTTTATTATATTACAGCCTTATTCCAAAATTGTATTCATTTTTGTCCCAAAGTCAAAGTCACTTTCTGTAGGCACAGTAAAACCACTTTAGTCCCCCGCTAAATAAAACAATGTCAACATAGTTGTTTGTGGATTTGTTTTCATTTAAGATAAGAAAACCTTTATTAGTCTCGCAATGGAGAAGTTCCCAATTCACAGCAGCAAAGTTATGAGAGGAAGAAGTAGAACAACAAAATATAGGAGCTGGGCATCAAATCATTGTGTACGTTAGATTGTTTTCACTTTACAGAGATCTTGCAAGCATTTCTTTCACCAAATACCTTCTAAACTTAAATTGAACAACAACATTTATATTTGGTTGGCACCATTTTCTGACATCTGATTTCAAATTCAGTTGATTGTTTAAAAAATATATACAATGATGAAATGCAGAGAAAATTGTGTGTCTGTTATACAATAATGGGGTGGTCATTATACCTGAACATGAATTTTAGTGACCACAGTAATTTAAGACAAAAAAGCAGGATCAACTCAACACTTGAGTGTTTAACTACCAAAATGTGATTGTTGAACCAGTTGATTGAAAAATAGTCAATCGATGTGGTTTAATGTTACCATGACCATCAGAATTAAAATGAACAAAACTTCATCATCAACTCAGTCAAGGTTAATTTTTGTTTCTGTTACAGAATGATTTGTGGGATCAACAGTCAGTCAGATAGAGTTCTAAAGTAGTGAAAGTAAGCCGGATTGGTTGGTTTTGATGCATTGAACCCATAAATACAAAGACATAAAAATAAACTAAAAGATAAACTAAGATATTAGCCTTTATAGGTCATTTGATCGCTATGCCCCTACAGACACAACCTTAGAAAGGTATGTGTTCCGATAACTTACCAGGACCTCTGAGCATCCCTCTTTCATCAAAGTTCGGATCTCCTCTCGATGCTGACCAGCTCTACCTCAAAGATCAAAGTGGCACCCCCGGGGATCTTTGGCGGCGCTCCTCGGTCTCCGTAGCCCAACTCGGCGGGGATGACCAGCTTCCTCTTTTCTCCCTCGCACATCCCGAGCAGGCCCTGGTCCCAACCTTTGATCACTTGACCGCTTCCCAGTGTGAAGGTGAAGGGTCGGCCGCGGGGAATGCTGCTGTCAAACTCGGTGCCGTCCTCCAGCTTGCCAGTGTAGTGCATGTTTAGCACGTCTCCATTGCGTGATCTCACGGAGCAGTTGTCCACTCGCTTCTTGATGCCGATCTGCAGCTTCTTCTTCTCGGATCCGCAGACCAACATCGGGCTGAGCGACAGCGCCGTCATCGCCAACAGTAGAAAAGCCCGCATGACTGGAGTCGTCTTTGTTTCTGAACCTTCGGTTGCTTACACAGTTGAGTCAGCACATAAATGAGTGTGTTCAATGAAGAAGGAAACGGAAGTAGCAATTTTCTGAAATGACTACCGCTGTTCATATACAGCGCCACCTTTTGAATAGGAGTTGACCTGCAATTAAAATTATATAGAGTACTGAAATGCCCTTCAATGCGGAAATAAGGATGCACGCAGTCGCTGATGCAATCTGTAGTTTTTTTAAGAAACAAAAAGAGCAATAACACACACATTCATAGGAGTTGCTGTTAGCCACAACTCACGCCAATGCACTCCACACTCAGATTAACTACCGGAGCCAATATTCCCCCAACCCGGCTCCTCCCCTCTCTATGACGCCACACGAATACAAGAAATAGATATTACAGTACTGTACAGCAGGGGTCCCCAACCGCCGTCCGCGGACCGGTACCGGTCTGCAGGGCATTTGGTGCCTGGCCGCACAGAAAGAACTTGCCTTAATTCCGTTTTATTTATTTCGGAATACGAAAGATGTTTTATTTTGAAAAATTACCGAATTCTCTGTTACATCCGTCTGTGTCACACTTGACTCACGTCAAGCCACCTTCTCCGTCACGTGACCGATTACGCTAAAAACAAAACGCTGGAGCTCGCAAAATGAGTAAAAAAAAAAAAAAACTGCTGGAGATCACAAATGACGGCGGCCTTAAAAGTACGTTCGAGACAACTGAATTAAAGTTATGGCTGAATACTCTGAGATGCCACAATAGCACTGTTGCTATCTCCGACATCCTACCTGTGTGAGGTGGGGGTTTTCTGCAGCAACAGCGACTAAAACAAAATTACGAAGGAGACTGGACATAAACCACACACTTGAGGTGTCATTGTCTCCTATTACCCCGAGATGGGACCATCTGGTTGCAGAAAATCAAGCTCGGGACTGTGGGGAGTCGTCATTTTCATGCACTTTGAATTTGCGTTGTATCGTATTTGAAGGCATTAAACATTACCATAGCAATCAGAGTGGTGCGGCCAGATTAGATGCTCCTTGTGTTTATTATTATATTTCGAAAACACCACAGTTTTCATGCAGATCATACCATATTATTTTGTTGTATTAATCTGCCACACTTTATATGCCGGTCCCTGAAAATATTGTCTGACATAAACCGGTCCGTGGGGCAAAAAAGGTTGGGGACCCGTGTTGTACAGGACTTTTCTTCCAGTCCCAAGTTTTTAAATATTTATTGACCCCAAGGCACCCATTTTACGATGAAAAATCTCACGGACCACAACCAGCCAAAACACTGAATAATTATTATCTACTCTCTCAGTGTGAGATCAGATTAGCTCATGTTTAATTTACTCTCTCTGTGTGAAATCAGTTTGGCTCATGTTTAATTAAGTGACACAAAGCCTCACCGGAGGCCAGGATCATTCCTTGCCTTACAAACAAATTTTGGTTCAAGTTTCTCTCTCTCTCTCTCTCTCTCTCTCTCTCGCTCTCTCGCACACACGCACGCACACACACGCGCGCGCACACACACACACACACACACACACACACACACACACACACACACACACACACACACACACACACAAAGCTAAACCA
>CAAKHF010011524.1:20177-41800 GCA_901007745.1 Hippocampus kuda
AGTATAAACACACACACACACACACACACACACACACACACACACACACACACACACACACACACACACACACACACACACACACGTATATTTAGATGTGAATTATTGGTCATGTGCTCTATGTTTGTCAAACAAGGACAGTAACCGAAGCTTTTGCCATACTGAAGTCCCTGTAAATTAAAAATTAAATGACACAGGACAGAGAAGAGCGTTGTGAGCAAGCCTGCCAAGTTTGAAAGAATAAAACCCCAAAAATTGACAAGTACAGTATAAAAAAATAGGAGGCTTCATAATTTCCTCCTCCCAGCTTTACTGGTGTGTCCGCTGAACGTTCTGTAAACACACCCTGCTCAATCTTCATCTGCCAATCAAATATATCTGTCGTTACAGTATGTGCTCAAATTGCGATCCACACGTTGAGTGACATGTGCCGCCGCTGTGTTGAATGAACAGTTAACCTTCCCTGAAGTGTCTGTTCCGTGGACCCACACAGCGAGACAATACCTCGCGTGGCGGCGAGAGATTGGACGAGCGTGTTGCCAGTTCTCTTTTGCTAATGAGCTCATCAGTTCGCAATCCAGCGAACGTAATAGTTCCATTTTCCACGAGGGCCGATTATTATGACAGATAATGTCATAAATAAGAGTGACCAAACATCCTCTTTTGCCCACACTTTTTTCCACCCTATCCGGGCGTCCGCAGGCGTTTTCCAAATTCATGAAACTGTCCCGCTTTAATATTTTTTCAAGGGATCAATAATCATGTGTTTAATTCGACCGACGTTTTGCGCGACCAATGACGGGAGGATCATGAGTTGATCGTCTGTGGATGACGGAGAATACTGGAATCACTCACTTCCTTTAACATTTGTGTGACAATAAATGCTGGAAGAAGCGTGGCCTGAGGCGCAGTTGCGACGCAATTTTTATGACACCTTGCTCACTCGTCATCGGTTATGAGCGTTTATAGAGAAGTTTATTGTTTTAATAGTAATATCACAATGGTTAATAATAATGGGTTTTCTGCACTATAAGGCTCTTTACGCTGTCACTTAAATGCTTTTACAGCTTCAATATTGTTACCATAAGGTTTTCTGCGTTAGTATTTTCCTTCTCCTTCAAATGATACATACCTTGAGATGTCCTGCGTGCATGCTAGCCCGCTGACACATTGACAGGAAATGAGGTAATGACGTGCTCTCCAACAGGATGTAGATAGCAACCTTCCTCCGAAAACCAGCATCGAGCAAATCTCTGAAGATGTCCACATCGGTGAAGACATCCATGACGACAGCAATCACCTGAAGAAACACACGCGCTCAAAGTAGATTAGCATCATTGATCACTTATAGGGACGTTCAAAATGCGGCATTCGCTACGCCTTATGTTTGCACAATGTTTGAAATGAATGGGATTCCAGCGGTTCCGCAGGTTTTACTTTAACTCAAGCTAGTGAAAACAGCAGTGAAAGGGTTTTGTCCGCGCACTCATAGCTTGCCGTCGGCATCATCTATATTTGCCATCACTTCTGAAAACGCCTTAAGGGTGTTCCAGGCGTGCTACGTTATAGCATGTCACAACTGTTAGTCACACTCTTCCCTAATGCGCGCTCATGCAAATATTACAAATACACCGCATGAAGGCACATTTAGTGGAAGGAAATTCCTGGGTGATTCTCAACTGGTGTTGCAGGAGGCAAACGTTGGTGGCGGACCCATTAGAGGTGGCTTGTGAAGAAGTAGAACTCGTTTTATGGCATGGATACACACAATTTTCAGTTTACCAACAGCGTGCAACAAACTAGTTTTCTGGCTGACATATGAATATTTACAATAAGGCACATATATGCACAATAAGGCATGCTGTTTTAAATGTATGGCCTGGAAGTGTTGGTCATATGAAAATGAATTTCATGTAAGATTTAGTGTAATCCTGTATTGCGTGAGAGGCTACAGCGCAAAAATGGGGTATGCCTTAAGAATGGGTCTCAGTCGTAAACCGAAGACCGCCTGGAGAGTCCAGTATTTTGCGTGCGTCCGAGGTCTGACTTGCCCTTTATTATCAACAGTTTTTATTTGACAGGCTAGGGTCATAAACGTTGGGTATAACTGCACACGTATTCATATTTGAGACGCGTACGTGCCATGTCAAGTTCCTACACAAAACATATTAGGTAAACAGAAGAAAGAAATCAGTGCCAAGTTATGAATGACATTTTATGGCCATATTTGGTGATCATTCGTTAATTTTGGGACATGCCATTGTCAGAAGCTGCTCTGAATCCGAAACGCACTTTGAACACGTGAGCATGTCATGATGTTTAAAATACGATAAGACGCATCTTTTCAAACCGTTTTTCCCCCAATTGTTTTTCACTTGTATAAAGAGTCGGCAGCAATAAGGAATGCGGAACCGAGGGTAACTGCTGTAGATATCACTGATTAAACATGTTGCACTTTACACTGTCTTACCGAGTTACTCGAGTCTGTACTCTGATCTCAAACTGACAGCAGTCGACAACATGACTGCTTCATGTTTAGTATTGCAAATGAAAGTTAGTAAATACACCACAGTCGAACCCTTGCCTGTTCATGCCGCCGGCCTGTGGAGTTTGGTTATTAGTAACCCCCATGATGAAGTTTGGGCTGGTTCACTTGTTTGCTGTAACCGTGGATGATGTGGAGCCGATGCTCATCACGTTCAAGGTCAGACTGCTTTGAACAAATTTTTGTCGGTGGCCAATTTCAAGTTATGAATATTTTTTTTCTTTGTGAGAGGAAGGATTTTCGAGAATATATGGGCTGAAATGGCAGTGGAAGTGCTTTACCATTTCAGGCATGGTTTTGGCCTTTTGTTACATCCAAGATCCAAGAGCGGCTGCGGTTAGCGGTCATACCTGTTCGTTATTTGCAACCCTCTCCCAGCTGCAATTTAGAGGTTGTCTGACAAAGAAGGGCTGAGGTAGCTCACATCAAGTTCCCTGGCAGTGCTCTAATACAGTAGTTGGTTTTTCACACAGTCATCAAACTTTCAAGACAGGTTCCTTTTAGAACATGTCCAATAGATTGTACCGTACATGTTTAATGGGGAATTATTAATTAAAGAAGGTGGTGTTATAGACAGAGGTGGCAATAGTTGTTACACGCTGTACACAAAATAAAAATAGATACTTGTGTAAAATGATGAGATTCAACTCCTGTACTTAAAAAAAGAAATTTCAAACTTGCTTTGTTGTTTTCAAATGGTGGGAGTAGGTAAAATGTCGTCAGAAACATACTCTAAAATCAACTTTAGGACACTAATGAAGTAATTTTTTTTAGCTCCTACCAGCTTCACCGTGTTGCAACATTACACTGCATAGTTCTGTATATTGTTACCATAACATTTCCATTTTTAAACGTAAAGTTAAACAAAAGCGCCGTGCAGTTTGCTAAGAAAACGGTCATGTTAAGTGCATGCAAATTGCGCTGTACAAGATGACAAGTTATCGCACCTTTTGCGCATGAGCGATCATCCTTCGGACAATCTCCTTGATGTGGGTCTGCCCCTCCAGCGGCGGTTGCGTGTACACGGTGGTCCGCGTCACCCCGCGGTAAGCATCAGTGTGCGGCCAGCCCAAGTCCATCTGCGGGATGGACATGTCCGACAACTCCGGCCAGTAGTGCACCGACAGCGGGGGCTCGTTTTCATCGGCATCCTCCGGGAAGAGCTCCGAACCGGGGTCATACGGTTCCACCGTCTTCGTGAGAGTGTCCTGCTCCAGGTCCGAAAGGAAGCTCCGCATTTGGCGTTCCTCCACGAACTTGAGGAACGCGTCGCGACCTTCGCGCAGCAAAACCTCCAGGGCGAGCCTCTGGTCCTCGCTGTACAAAAAGTCCGGCTTAGACTCGTTTGTCCGCGGGTTCACGTGGTTATCGTCCAGGCACTGAATTTGAGACAGAGCCATAATGAAACTCAAGATATTCGGAAAGATCAAAAACAAAACGTAAGCTTCCAACAAGTGAACGAGACCACTTTAGTGAACTCCGGTATCCTCCTGGCTGCGGGGAGAGTTGTCTTTTGAATAACAACAGCGGGACAGTATACCTCCCGGCTGGCTGAAAAACACTCCTAACACTCGGATGTAATCGTAAAGAACTGCCATGTTACATTAGGAGCTTCCCGTTGCCTGGAGAGTCATCTCATGATGCGGAGGACTCAGCCCGGCCGGCCGGCAATCGAGCGCGTGAGTGACGCCTCTTCCCGAGGCACCGCCCGACAGGTGTGACTCTGGCAGCGAAACAGACACACCTTTCGCCACGTGACCCACAGCGATTTGCAGCACTGGGTGTGCGCTCTATGGGGAAAAGGATTGTATTAGAGGAGGAACTGAGTTACAAAGGCACCCAACCCCTTTAAAACATTCATTAAATCATTAGTGGCCCTTCTGAAAACCACCAGTAGAAAGCCTCCGGCACTGTTATTATACCCGTTCTGCCAAGAATCACCCTTGCTGCGCGAGCATGGGAACGTCAGAGAAAAATCCAAGTGAAGCATATGGTAACGTGTTCCATATTGACACAAAAAAATTAAAGGGGAAGTCAAGTCATTTTTTTTTTACAGGTTGTTTTACGCGTTGTTCTACACAACATCCTGGTTTATATTTGCGCAATATAAACAATATTGGACAAATAAAGGATATCTTATATGAATTGAGCAGCAAAATCTGCCCATTGTTATCCATCGGGGGTGGGGGGGGCATCTTGCTGTCAAGTGAAAAAACGCTGAATGATGTCAATGCGCACAGTGTGGAGACTTCTGCCACAAGATTTCACAACTGGCTGAGTTTAGCATTGTTTAATCACAATATGGATCAGCGGCTGCCAGTGACGTCATTTTGGGGTGAGTAGTTTCCACTCTCAGTGTGACATTTCCATTAAACGTGTGTATAAATCCCTAAAGTCACGTTCATGCGGCCCCCAAAAAATGTGGTGTGGCTGAGATATTACTTGTACACTTGTGTTGCCGGACCCAAGTGAAGGTACGGTGGCCCCCTGAAGGGAGAAAAGAAGTTTGATTTTGCTCCGAGCTCCATTAAGTTAAACTGTAATTATATATTCTCATGAATCAAATCTGCATTTCAACTGTCACATTGCTAGTCTGTAGTTAGCAGTAACAATGTTGACTACTTTCTGTCGGTTTGCAAATGTTTTGCAGGTAGGCAATTGTTTTCCTCAGGAGCTGGCAACCCACATTTTGCCACAGCTGGCTGCATGTTTGAGCTTCTAATCAAGAGTGAGCGAGAACAAAACAAGCCATCACGAGTTAAAAAAAAAGAAGCCGTGCTTTTTTTTTTCTTCTCCAGCTTGAAACGTCCCTGAGTAAGTTCAAAAGAGGCAAGACCAAATGCAGCTGACTTGATTATCACGAGTGTGTTTTGCTTCTTCATGCAATTCAAAGTCACAAGACAGTGAGGAGCAGTAGAATCAGTGGTCGGCATATGATCCTATATCACTCTGTGTTTGTGCGTGTTTCTACACAAAGTTTGGATCATGCAATTTCATCGTTAAAATCAACATACACCTTTTGTGGCCCCTTAGAGACCCAGTAGGCTGACAAGAGATGTAGCAAACAGAATCTCAGGGGTCTGAAAATTTGCTCGGTTGGCAGCCCGGCATCAAATTAGGTTTGATCGGCTTGTACGCCCTGCTTCAGCTATGTGGTCGTGCAGAGGCAACCTTTCCATTTCCCCTGCTTTCATTGGATTCTACAGCTCACGAAAGAGCTCTTATTAAATAGTGCTGAACTGCCAATCCACCTTTGATTTATTGTTTAAGCATGACGTGCATTGCCAGCAGGTAATAGTCCTGTCAGTAGACTGCTCGAGGCGACAAGTCACTCCAGCTGGTTTCATGCTTTTTGTTGCATTTGGCTTCACATTCCAGGAATTATCATTGACTTCTCAGCTTTGACACTTTCCCATCTCCCGCCTCCCACTTTGCTACTGTCACCTATTGTTGATCTATTGCTTCCCCTCCTTGCATTCCTTTCTTTTTTATTTCTCTTCCACATTAGTTTCTCTTTCACTGCAACCCCATTTAACTCCGTATATGCTTTTACATTTTGCCCCGTGTCACCAGGTTCTTCTGTGTGTTGTCGTGGTGATGTCAGCCATGAAGCACTTTTCACCGTCTCCCAACTCGTGTGTGACACAAATATGACACGCAGAAAGAGCGTTTTATTGTCTCTCGTGCTTTCAAGTGACTCAGCAAAATTCATTTGAAATGAAGTCGCAGCTATTTTTGGAAGACCTTTTGACTCTTAAATGCATCCAAACTCCAAATGAGATGTGCAGGAACACTTGAAGAATATCATAATTAGAGTGTAGTGTAAGTAAATCACAAACAAAGAGAAAATATAAGTGATGCAGCTGAAGGGAATTTCCGCATCTGACCTGGTTTTCTACTCCAGTTGAAATCTGACATCCTGGTGAGAGAAACTGCACCGCATTCTTCACATCGTACCAGTCAACTGACAACTGCCATGCATTGTGTGTGTGTCTGTGTGTGTCTTACTCTCGGTGTTATGTGTGTAATCCTAAAATTTCAGCTCACTGACTCAAAGAATGACAGAAATTTTAAATGAAAACATTCACCTTTCAGTCTTCCAGCTAAACCCATGGTACCCTCATTTCACTAATGAAAACAAACCTACAGTCATCTTGCAACCCAACATTTCTTAAAGCGCATCCAGACAGAGTTTCTTTAATATTTAGGATGTAGTATTATTATTATTATTGTTATCCATCCATCCATTTTCCTATCCGCTTATCGTCACAAGGGTCGTGGGGGGTGGGGGGGGGTGCTGGAGCCTATCCTAGGTGTCTTTGTGCCGTCAGCGGGGGACACCCTGAACTGGTGCCCAGCCAATCGCAGGGCACACAGAGACGAACAACCATCCGCGCTCACACTTGCCAGCCCTCTTTCATCCCCACCCCCTGTAAATGTGCATTCACAAAAGTCATCAGAGGACTCCATGTGCCTGTTTTAAAAACAGCCTTTTATTTCATTTGCAAACTGCAATGACATGACTTCCTTCTACAACTTAAAAGCATTGAGTCGAATAATGTTGATCAGTCATCTCAAGCACGGAATACACATATCGATGATTGGCTCTAGTTTGAGCGTGAACAGTCCGACTGGCAAGTCTCATGTAACGTTTTTCAGCATTCACAGTGTTTTCCACAAACATGGTGGATGCACTGTGCCGAAATGGTACTGTAATGTTTTGGCATTCGGTCAAAGTGGTTACGATTAGGATCAAAATGATCTAGTAGTTAGATGACCTTTGTACAAAATTCTCCTAAATGTGTGGCAGTGGCCTGGTCCATAGAGTAAAGGGCTGCTTACATGATCGCATCAAACACACAGACGCATGCGTTCCAATTTTCATTTGTGCACGGCCAATCCTGTCGACACAGAATGCCGCGTCCTGCTCCATAGAAGTGTGCTGTCTATTTTCAGACCACTCGGTCCAAATATTCAAAACACAATGACACTTGTGTCCCTCAACTTGACAACAAATTGATGAGTGGGTGGGCTGATTCCTCTGCCGGGGTTCCTCTTAACATCCTGGTTGCATCATCATTTTGGTTCAATTCGACAAATCCTAATGATTTTGGATTATTAGGCCTGCAGTGTTTGATTGTGAGTTTTCCATCACGGATGGTGCCACTGATGTAACATTTCTAGGTAGGTGGCGATTGCGGGCTGGAGTAGCTGTTGTGCCAGTCACAGCTGATTATTAGGCAGACGTTTTGCCCAGGATGTGGTAAACAGGAGTTTCATTTATTTATTTATTTATTTTTATGATTGCGTCACTCATCACTCGGCATGCCATCTGCTCCAAAGATGGCTGGTAGCCAAGAGCGGCGGAAGTGTGTGGGCTCACTGGCAGTGGTAAACAGGCTGGACATACTCCGGGGGAAAGTAGCCCACGTGTCCATGGCAACGGCCCCTCCAGCGCAGTGTGTCGGAGCAGTCAATGAGCTCGATGACGTCTCCCCGCAGGAAGCGTAGCTGCGAGGGGTGGTGAGGGTTGAAGTCGAAGATAGCGTGGGCATGGTGAGGACGCTGTGCCAAAAGACCACGAGAAAAGATGGAGCAGGAAGTAGCAAGCGGAAGGAGAAAGAAGGAAAAGATCAGTCTTATGAAACTCAAAATGGCTTCTTGTCTATTTGCACACATAGGATGTTAGTAAACGTGTATGTACTCCTTACATGGACTGTCATATACACAATAAAATGTCAGTTCTTCTCATTTCGTGTCTATTTGAACGACATTTCCGTGGGCTCATATTTTACTGATAACTTTGTCGGACACTGATATGTCAACGCTCCATCCACTCATTTTCTTGAGCACTTGTCCTTATTAGGGTCACGGGTGAGCCGCAATAAATAACTCAACAACAGAGACAGTTTTAGCTGAGAAAGCATCACAGAAGCAGGACAACACATTCAATAAATATTCAGTTGATGACTAATAACTCTCAGGAGTGACTGACTGACGTATTCTGGTTGGGCATCTGTCGGTGGGGGCGGGGGGTGTAATATGTTTAGACAAGTAGCAATGATGTAGGCGAGATTGAAATGGACAGGTGACAGTCGCTTTGGACTCAAATAGGTTTTATTTCCGGCAGTGATTTAGACTCGTTTGAAATGAAGTCAAAACCAAAAACAAAACAAGAGTTGAGGCACACCTAGAATCTAACATGACACCCAATAAACCCGAGTGTTATTTTACTGTACCTAAAGAAAATGTTTTTTTAATATCCAGTGAGCGTAACAGTGAGTGAATTTTCAGTTTTATCTTTTGAGTGCGCTTATTCTTCTTCGCCCTGCATTCCATGTTGAATAATAAATGAATGGACCTGTGAAGCAAAGAGACCTCATGGCAGAGAAGGGAGGTGTGTCATATTTACATCATGAATGCACACAATGTGGTTGATAAAAGCATTTTGTTGAACATATGATATATTTAGTCAAAATCCAATGGCTTTCTACTGCTCTTTCCGGAAGATGATTAAAAAAAAAAAAAGATTAAAATCAGGTGCATGCATACAGGCTTTGTTCTTTATTTGACAGCGCATAGCTTTTTATCAGTGGCAGGCCGATGGCACAGAAGAAATGACAAAACACAGAGAGGGAAAAGGCACGGCTCGCCAAACGCCGAGTGCAGAGGAATGCATGCGACGCTGAGATAAGATCACACACCTACACACTAAAAATAAAACTGCCTTTCAACAAAATGTGCCCCGTCGCTTTCTGTCCCGCTGTTTGTCTATAAGTGCACAAATACAAGTCGCGTTTACTTTTCTCCGGGCCATCAGTCCTCCTCTGATCTCTGCTGCTCTCGCAAAGTAAAACCAGTAAAGTTGGAGGAAAAAAAAGCAGCTATTTTAAATTGCGCGTTTCGAACCTCGCTGACCTCTCTCTGCTGTCAGTTGCACTCCTGCTGAGGAAAGTAGAATACTGATGTTTTGCAACCAATGCACTGGGTGGGTTGTCACTTTGGAGCAAGGCCCAACAAACCCCCCCCGACCCATCAAACTTTCAGAGAAAGAATAGAAATACATCAAATAACTAATTGTGCACTTCAACAGTTTGTTGATTTGGCTTCTTGTCAAAATACGAAATCTTGCAGGGTAATCGGCTTCAAATTGGTTGGTTTTATATGACAACTAGGTGCAGCGTTGTACAATCCAGAGACCCCCTCTTGTATTTGAAGTGATTTTTTAAATTGAAATTAAATTGGAAAATGCTCCGCTGCGACGCTTCATAGAGCACATTCCCTCACAAGTAGACATCTGCCCCAACAAGTCGCATTCATTTCCTCAATGCTAACCGACAGTATAAACAGAGACTGACTATATCATTTGGAAAAATTCCCCCAAGGAAAAAGGGTGTAATTTACATTAAAAAATGCTCCCTTTCAGTATTTCAATTGACTTTCAATTTGTTTTGTAAAATGTCAGAAAAAAAAAATCACGCGTAACCACATCACATTGCTTCTGCTGCGCAAGCTAGCCACGAGCAATAATTAAGGAGAAATTCTGTCTTGTATCCGCTCATCTAACACCGCATACTGTATTGACAATGGAACAAACTGCTCCCTGAACACCAAGGGGCAACAGCTTTGTATGGTGAGGCAAGAAAAAGAAACGAAACAGAACTGCGTGGGCCCCCCGACATTGTGTTTCCAAACGATGTCAAACCAAAAGGGCTACATTAGTTGACAAGTGTTATTCAGCGTCTCGGTGATGAAATGCGGCCTTCACCACTGACAAATTAATTGTGCATATACAGTATATAGATTAGCATGATAATCGTGTTAGCTTGTGATATGCTGCACTGGTTGCTCCGCGAAGAAGTGCTGGACAAAAAAAATCTTCGCAATCCTTACATAAATCAGATGAAGTGATGTTTTAGTCCGAATCACAATCTCTCTCTCGTCAGACCTGACAAACATGTTTTCGTGTTCTGGCACAGCCATATTAACTTGCTTTTATGAAAGCTTGATTGGAAGGGTTGAGTTGCTGTAAAATTAAAAACAATATAGTCGCTTATAAAAACAATTCAAATGAAGCCAGAGGCGTGAAAATGTTAATAATAAGCTACACAGAGCTGATGCGAGGGACGGTGATCTAATTTCAATTCGGGACACGTTTTAGCATCTTCTTTCATGCTCTGAAGACACAGTTTGGTACGCTCCACCCTGATTTTGGTCAGCTGACGGCAGATCAGCTGATGTTGGCAGAAGCTGTTGTTTGACATGATAACAGCGGAGCGGAGGGGAACTCCAATCAAGATCATCTCTCCCTCTCGCTCATCACTCCCAGCTGTTTTCCTTCCGTTGTGTTGAAACATGATTTGACTCTCGAGCATCTTTTTTTTCGTGAAAAAGGAGTTGAAAAGGAAACAAATTACTTGGTTGATCAAACAAGCAAATGCTAACTTGAACAGACGCACGATATCAAAGAAAAGTATCTGGGAGCACTTTTTAATCAACTAATTAATCAATCAAGAGTTGGACAGACTAAAGTGTTTGAAGTATTCGTCTTACTAAACCTCACCTTCACACCATCAAACGCCTTTGACATGACGAGTGCTGTATACACTAACCGTGATTTTTTTTTTAGGACGTCATAGCTCTCTGCGTTAGATTGTTTATTTTCTATAACCACACCGCCTAGTTTTGCAACACTTCTTGGATTCAGTTGAGCTTGAATTGATCAATGTTTCATGTTCTGCTGAGTGCAGCGCAACTCGGATTCGAGACCGACGTGTGACGCGGCTGTGTAGCGAGATCTGCGTGTCAAGCATGTCATGAATGCCGCTTGGTTACCCACCCCGTGGAAAGGTAGCTCGTAGGGTTACTGTGTCTATACATCAAGAAAGTAGAGGCATGTGGAGTGCAAGGGCACAGGCGAGGAGCTTTTGTAGCGTGAATATTTACATTTAAATACGGGCAGGAAACTACGGATGCCGGGAAACGTGCTTGAGCGGTACTTATTACGTCACGTTCTGTTGATTTTAGTGGATAAATATTGATTCTGTACCGCTCCAGATGCTCTTTGTGTCACAGTTGCATGCTGTTATGTTGCGGTTTCAAATAGTATTGATCGTGATTGCAATTGCAACGTATTTTTAAGAGGTGGATTTAAACGGACCAAAGGGCAAGGCAGCGAATGCTCAGCCCGCCACTGCGCGCTCTACAAATAACAACCCGCCGTAACTAATAGTTGAACTGTCCTGTTTATTTCTTATCGCAATACGCATTTTCATTTTGATCAGTTGGTACCGGAATCACTGATCTTATTATGAAGTCGATCCCATCCTTTAGGTACATGAGAAGAGCAAAAGGAAAATAAATACCCCCCCCCCCCCCCCCACACACACACACACAACTACAAAAAAATGAATTAATCACGACACATCTGAATCTCCCCATTGGATGCCCGTTAAAGATGCTCTTAATTTTTCAACGGACTGACATCATGTTGATTTCACACGTT
The DNA here is from genome assembly GCA_901007745.1 of Hippocampus kuda. Classification (NCBI taxonomy): domain Eukaryota; kingdom Metazoa; phylum Chordata; class Actinopteri; order Syngnathiformes; family Syngnathidae; genus Hippocampus; species Hippocampus kuda. The sequence continues at coordinate 32,228 of CAAKHF010011524.1, forward strand.
GATTTCATTTTCATGAAGGTTTCCGTCGGTACAAACAAGGGTGCTTCCAGGTCTCAGGCGTGGGTTGCATGACACTACCTTATTTGGATGATTGACACATGATTGAAACTTTGCTACCACTGCAACCTGTCAATCCAGATGGTTGTGTCGTACGAGCGCGGCTTACGTACAAACTCCACCCTGCCGACCTTGATTTGAAGGTTAACGGTGGACGTCATCAAACCTTGCTGAATTTGGCCATCTATGTCGCTAGGATGGTTTTTGGCCATTTTGTTAAAATAGATAAAATAATAATAATAATTTTGAGAGAAACATGCATACGGGATTATGAGTCCCAAAATATGCGGCGTTCCTAAACAGCATCATCACTTCCCGGATTTACGACAGAGTGCCCCAGTTTCCCAAGCTGCGATGACGAGCAAACCATTAGCACTCACTCACCCTCCTTTAACATTAATAGCATGCGGGATCGAATGCCTTCCCTTGTACCGCACTGCCACACCTCGGAACACCAAACACGTAACATACCAAAATAATGACTTCACAATAACATAATGACAGCACATGGGAACTTGATCATCTTTAGATTTGATTTGATTTAAAGGCTATATATACCGGTTTTTACTTCCATGTCACTCGGATGAACATCAATTTAGATTTATCCAATTATTCTCAGAATCATGTGAGAAATACGAACAAACGTTTGCTCGGATGGCAGATGGAAGACAAATAGAGGAACCCACACATGGGACAAGACGCGTTTTAAGCATGGCGTGGTTCATTGAACACATTCAACACATTGAATGTGACGTTACAGAATAAATCGAGGCAGACAAATGAAGGACACGTGGGGGATTTATTTTGCATGGTCTCCCTGCCACGGCTCTTCAAGGATTTAAAAAAGAAACAAAAAGAGGTCATCAAAATATTCAGAAAAAGCTCTCGGTATTTGCAACCGTAATAAACACATTGTTAAATGAAAAAAATCTTTTCCTCTGTGATGGTGTAAATCAAAAATGTCGTGGCCAGTGAATTCTATCAAATTAAACAAAATATTTCCTTTCGAGGGACACAACAATGTACAGGGATTTCAGTAGGACATTGATGATGATGAAATGGTACGTGAACATATGAAACCGGCTGTATGTTTTTTTTTTCCATACACGTATGTATAAAAGAATGTTAAAAGTAGAGGTCACGTGCTCACTCTTGCAAAGTGTTCGGGGTCTCGCAGAAAGACGGTCCTCTCCTTTGCGATGCTGTTGCTATGATAGAACTCCACAAGCTCGTTCAGGGAGGAGAAGAGCTCATCCCATACGTAGTACTGACTGCAACGGTCCTGCAGCACCTTGAAGTGTTGGACGTGGTCCCCATAACTGTCAAACATGCAAAGACAATTGTAAAACAGCAATTATGTATCGGTAAAATATCGTGGGAATGACATCTGTTTTCTTGTTTGAATGCTAATTATTCTCTTTTCCTTCCATCCTACCCCTCATGACACTTTTCTTGGTCCCATTACCATCACTGCCGTGTATTTTTATTCAAAGCTATTCGGGTTTTCTCAAGTAAACAAATGATTAATAGTTTATAACAACAATGACAAACGGCAAACGGCTGAGAAAATGACTCATGTTCTGTCTGGAAACAATAACAACAAGCGGGGGCCAACAAGTCAGCCAACATTTTGATGTCATTGTGTCATTAAAGGCTGTAATGCCAAATGGGATGCTCATCGGTGTGAACCGAAAGTTTCATAATTTGCGCCGTCACTGAAGAGATGTTTCAGGAGCAAGTGAACAAGGCATCTTCACAAATAGCTTCACTTTGCCACATCCAATAAGGCTGCGCCGTGGACGTACACAAAACAGCATCTATGTATACCGTGTGTACTGCAAATGTTGTCTATGCTAGAACGACTGAACTAAATGATTTTCTTAGAGAGTCGCAATGTATGCTGCAATGATTTTTTTTTTCTTCCAGTTTTCTCCTGCCGACACTTCCTACCTGCTCCCTGTGGCGGGTTGCTAAGTAACTTAGCAGTTTATCTTTAGAAATCGGAACATCTCACCATGATCATTACTGTTATATAACCGCCTGTAACATACGGCCAAAGTCAGCTCAACACCCCCATATTCCTCAAATCATCATGGAGTAGGAGGGTGTCCTGTTTACATTTCATGATGGCTTAAAATCTCTTGTACTATATTTTGGGAAATCAGTACAGTAATACTTTTTTTGGGAGAGAGAGAGATAGAGAGAGAGAGCTTTTTTTTTTGTTCCATAACCCAAGTGGGAGCTCACATTGACGTGTGAGGTTTGACCTCACCGATCTGTCATAGGTCTGATGGGACCGCACGAGTGACGGTGAGTTTGTTTCAAGCTGAATTCCTTCTCTACTCAGACGTGAAACTTCATGAACCAGCACAAATGACTCTTTGCTTGCTGGATAGCATTCATGTGGCCCGGTTTGACTCCCTCAACCTATAAAACACGACATTACTCCTTTCTTTCCACCTCCACCTCACTTGCGCTAAAAGTCATGAAAATGCAGGAAGGGGTGTCGGCAGAGATTTTCCAGTGGGATGGCTAGGGTGACAGAACATCTCATAGAGTGGCTGCCAATGGCTTCGTATTTGGGATTTCAACCTGGCAACATTTATCTTAGCAGATACCATTTTTGAGGGAATTAAATTGACTAGTTTGACTCTTCATCATGAACCAGCAATTTAATTACGTTTCTATAATCGGGCACGTATTCATTTGCCGTCTATTTGTCACAGATCGAATGTTATCACTCCCAACGTGTCTTCATTCCTCCACCCACCCGCAAAAGCCACTCTCACCATGCTGAGAAATGCAACTCATCTTCATCAGCTCATTATGATGTCAGGCGCCCTTTGCTGCACCCTACCGGTCAATTTGCGCAACTGACAATCCTTCGCCCTTTGAGAAGGGGTGGGCAATTTAACTGTAAATGCTGGAGGGGGCGACAATTTTTCAACAGTGCTACTGGGAGGGGCAGGGGGGCCACGTAGTACCACGCACTTCCTGAACAGGTGTATGGCAAAACTGCAATTTTAAATATGGAAAAAACACATGCAAAATATGTGGTCTGAATCTATTTCATTTTTGATCATACATTTTTCAATGCATATAAAAAAGATCCACTGTTCTAACCCAACAACAACAATCGTTTTTTTTCTCCCTGACTTTTTCCCAAGATACGTTTTGGTGAAAAACATATTGATTGTTTTGCAGCGTTTTTTTAGGGTTTTGTTTTCAATTTGTCTCTTCATTACATCCCGTTATCTGTGGAGGTTGAAAGTGAGAAGTCGAGAGAAAAGATATCTTGATGTTATGTAAAATTATACAAATGTATAAAAAACTCATTCACTGCCAACCCTCCCAGTTATAATGCACGTTTGGCATCACTAGCCATCGACATGTACATTTGTACTTTCACTTATATTAAGAGCCAGGCTTTCCAATCATTATAGATCAGGCCAGAGGTCAAGTAACACACTCCGGCCGCTAAACTCTTCGCATTGCGACATGATGAACGCGCGCACACAAAGACTCACACATGCTCTCTCGCCCTCACTCTCTCCATCCCTCTCATTTGTGTTCTTCATCCACTGTAATTAAGGCCCACGGCGATTGCGAGATTATGTTCGTTTTCTCTGCGCCGAGAAATGAGGAGAAGGGATTGAGACTGAGAGCGAGCGAGAAGCAGACCGGCGATGAGAAAGGCACCTATTGTAGATGTGGAGATAGAAAGCGGTGAGACACACTGACGGCTAAGTTATTTTTACAACTTTTTACCCTTCGCCAGCACGATTGGAGACGCATGAAGGTCGCCCAGCTCGTCTTTCCCTCGACTTCCTCCCTCAATCTGCTTTCACTTCCTCTCTGGTGCTGTCAGCCCCTGTTCTCTAAGCTCACCCTCTGTTTCCTAATCGTGAGCAATGTGCGACGGTGCATGATTAAACTGTAACGAATGAACGCCACACCCATTGATATGGCCAGCGGTCGTTTTTGGAACCATCCCGCAAGAAAAGGAGGATGATGTCAGGGAGGACTATCCAACTGCGTATGCAAATGACATTACGTCATGTGTTTGGGGGGCTGTTTGCCAGATAGTGTGCATGTGTTGGTGTTTGGACTACCTTTTTTTTTTTTTTTAAATTCTGTTGTCCGAATGGTAACAAACAGTATCGAGCCATCGTTAAACGGCTCAAACAGTGAGTTACATTTTGGATTGACTCTTTGAACGTGAACAGGCATCCGGGCCTTGAGAATTCAACTTCTCTCCCTTATTGTGAACACGCTAAATCACGATTTAGATCGGCCCCTCTGTATTATTTACGTGGATGTCCACAGACAAAAATTAATAAATAAAAGTACTCTGAAGCGAGAGCACAATTCAAGCTATTTTCTGACCCATTTACTTTGAAATATTTTGAAAGCAAAGGGATTTTATTTTATTTTTTTACTGTTTCAAATAAATACATCAATGCGACCTGCTTTAGTAGACAGCCATTTGTGTGCTATTTTTTTCTTTTCTCCTCCTGAGTTTCCGTAATAATGCCTAGACCTATGACAGTATTAGCGACATCATAACTCTAATCTATGAGCAAAATTACATATTTAATTCCTCTAACCCTTGAACAGATCAAATATGTCACTGCAGTAATAAACACATCGTCAAGTTCATATGTCTCTGAGAGCGTCACACGAAACCTTGTCGGCAGCATTTTTGTCGGTTTGATGGACGGATCTTAAGACTCAATCATTGTCAATTTGCCCCGTCTGAATTGACATTCATGGTGCACTAAATTCCTCACGTGGTACTTGAAGCTGAGCGAGGATTATGTCGCTGTAACATAAGCATGGCCTCAAGTGCCCATTCCCTTTAAGAAGCCCGATAAGACACTAATGATGACTGATGACAAACATTCTCAAAGCCAAACGGCCTGCGGGCACGTGAGTCAGCGATATCAGAGGTCATGTTAATGAAGCTCCCATTCAAAGTGGCGCCCCTCCCTACCAATGTTATTATAATAGACAAGCACTTTTACTCAGCATGCAGGTGTTACGCGTGTAGGCTTAATACATCCATGAGCACATATTAAATATGTGCAATTAAGTGGACATCCAATTATGCTTCCGGGATTGCAATGCCATCGAGGTCACGAAAAGGACTTATATTGCATTTGTGGATATGAGAAAAGTGTCGGATCATATTCATAATAGATCAACATGGAACATTTTTGGAGGACTGAATGTTGTCTCAGTGTGTGACTAAGAGAGCTTCTGTGTCAAGTGGCGTGATTGAATAAAGTCGCTGCTGTATTGAGACCGCAGTGTGCTTCATATCTTCCCTCACTGTGCTGTAATTAATGTCAGGACTCAGAGGCTGCGTAATGAGGAACAAACGTTTTCTTTTAAGAATTGAATTAACTGTATTTGCACAATGAGTCCTGCTTTGCAACACCAGTGACACACAACAACAACAACAGAATTATATTCCTGCTCCCATGCCGCAATATGGCGGCTAAGCATAACTTTTGTCTGAGTGGAGCTCCTCAACTCACTTCAGCATAGCACCTTGATGGTGCCAAAATAATTTTTATTGTTTTTTTGGGGCTTGGGCACCATCATAGAAAATGTGCAAATTGTGTTTATCAGTAATTAATAGAATTTTTTTTTTAATGCTGCAATTAGGTGAATTTGTGAAAGGTGAACCGCTAATATGCGGGGATTCGCTATGTATATGTCCTGTAACCAAATTATCAATGCGCCTGTACAAATTAATCACAAGTCCCTGCCTGACCATTTTTGAAAATGGCTTCCAGTATCATACATACGAAAAATTGACCCTCGACATGATGAGAAACTTTTCTTGGTCTTCCTTCTAGGCAGATAATTCAGTGGAGAGCCAGCCACCTCCCGAGGCTCCACACTTAAGCACCTCCTCTGAGCCCAGGGCCGAGATCACAAGCATCCATGATTGTCGCCGCCTGACTGGCCTAACATTCAGCGCCATCAGCAGCTCAAGATACTCTCGTGTGGCAGATGAGATTAGCTCACATCAGGCCGGAGGCTTCCTGCTTTTACCCTCCACCTAACTCCCTCGTCTATCCTCACGTCCTCCCCCTTTGCCTACTTAATCTATCATGAATTTAAAAATGAGGAGACGGAGATTCATTGCATGACAATACGTTGTCCATGTGGTTAGCACATTTGCCTCACAGGCAGGAGATCCGGTTTTGAATCCCTGTTGGCACATCACTAAATGTGCATGCAATCTTTTTTTCAATGGTCTTTAGGATAATCCACTTGAATGTGGATAACGACGAATCAAGTTTTATCTTGGGAATGTCACATCATCAAACTCAGTAAAAAAGGTGAGCCGTGATTGGTCGCTACCTGAGCCTGTGTAATTGTGATGTCATCAGTTGACAGCAAGTCACGAAATAAAAATGGGTGCATTTTGATGCTTCATTCGTATTTTCGTGTGTTTGGACTGGGATTCTTATTTAAAAAAAAAAAAAAGAGTTGACTTCACCTTTAATGAAAAATTTTCTTACCTGACCGACATGGAAAACTCCCCAGGAGCACTTTCGCTCTCTCGGACCAAAAATGCTCCACATTCCCTGTGTCTCAGGCGACTTTCTGCCACCCCGCGAGATATCCGACCTGCAAACCACCTGATGGTTTGGAAAGAAAAGAGAAACCAAAGTTGTGGTGGATATTTTATTTCCTCTTCATTGGAGTTGCTTATGAGTTTGACCGAATCTTTGCCTCGTATTCAATGAACGTGAAGTATTGTCTTTGGACGTTCTTGTTGTCATTCTAAGAGAATGACATTTCAAAAGAATTCTTACAATAGCACAGATTAGTGCTGTCAGATGAAGGGAGGTTCGGGCTGGAGAAAAATGATGATCTTTTTGAAGCTATTTTAAAACAGTTGCTAAAATTGCACACAGCATCTCTGCAGAAGCTCTATTTAAAGTTCCAACTACAGTTACAGAACGTCAATTCCTATACCTAAACATTTGCTGGTGAAAAGCCTTTCGCCTGTAGGTTTCATCTAAGGAGCTCCAATTATCATTATTATATTTATTAATTTTTTTAATAAGACACAGCCTGCTGTGATGTCGCTTTAGCATCTGTTGTCGAAAAAACTTGGAGCCCATCTGTTGTGAGACAAAGTGATGGAAATGCACTGTATAGCAGACGCTACACACACACACACACACACACACCCATGCACACACACACGCACACCCATGCACACACACGCACGCACCCTTGCAACTGCAAAGTGTGAGATTACATAAGTGAGTGTGTGAGTAGGATGGGTTTGTCTTATGCTGGGATGCAGATGTCCAAACCAGAGCAGAAGATGCCTGGAGCTGTGACACACACACACACACACACACACACACACACACACACACAAATGCACTCGTGCACACGCAATAATGAGCTCGTCCACTAGACTATTGCTGGATATGGGGAATCTGTTTAGCTGATTTACCGATGCCTTAGTGTGTGTGTGTGTGTGTGTGTGTGTGTGTGTGTGTGTGTGTGTGTGTGTGTGTGTGTGTGTGTGCGTGCGTGCGTGCGTGTGTGCGCCTGTACTGTACGAGTGCTTTTACATTCGTGTATGCGTGCGGCTAGAACTCACGCGTGTGGCCGCAGGTTGATATAGTTCTTTGGCACAAAGCCTTTTCTGTTGTGGTGCTCGGCAGTGTACCAGTTGGGATCATCCTCCATGTTGGTGATCTAGGAACATGTCACACAAAGAGATTAAATATTTGCCCATTTTTGTGCCTGCACGCACGCGATTATTATTTGGGTCAAAGGTCACTGCCAATCGTCCTTTTTTTCCCCTGGCCTCTGCTTTCTGTCTTCTGTTTAGTAGGAGGAGTCTTACTAATTCCTATTTTCTGGGTTTGGCCATGTGACTTGTGAAGCTGAGCCCTTTGGCACTGTGATGTCATTTTCGGTCAACGGCAAGCAGCAAAATCGCCACCCCCTGAGATAGAGTAAAGGCGATATTAATATAATCGGAATACTGTGTGACGAGTGGGGCTGTATTGACCATATTATTCTGAAGAAAATGTTTTATCAGCAACACGTGAAATACCAGTATAGTACAGTAGACTATTGTTCCTGCATATTTCATATATTTTTTTTAATTCTAAATAAGTTACCTGTCTTCACTGATTATCTAGGTCAGGATATGTCATACCCTTCTCAAGGTTTTTATGTGACCAAATATGGCTCCTTGCACTATTATGACCTGAGGTGAGTGTAAGTTTTGCACCCTGAGTATCCTTGTTACACTTTTTTGTGGGGAGAAATGGGGTCAGGGGGTGTAGCCACACAGAAGAGCTTTGCTTCACTTTACATGTCAAGCATGCATCCTCCGTGTTCAGTGAAAGTGAAAAGGTTTTTCTCAGTCATACATCAAACCGATGGGGCAACTCCCAAAGTGAAGTTGTCAGAAAAGCTCATCAAAAAGCTCATCCTCTCCGGCTTTGGCAAGTTCGCTTCAAGCGGCAGCTATTTGAATGAAATTGGAAAAAGTGCATATAGACGAGTTTGACATGGAGCACATCGATGTGCTCCCCTCAGCCAGCACTGCTGTTCAATCAAGTTTGAGCACTTGATCTCATGTCTGACGGGTGAAACTTTTTTTCAGAAAAAAAAAAGCCAAAGGTGTTAAAATAACATCGTCCTCTCGTTTTCTCACCTCACCCACAACGCCCACTCTTCATACTTTTTGCTTTGCTTCTTATTTCCGAGCAGGAAAACGTTAAAGTTAAAGAGACACGTTTGGTGATTCAGTTCAGGGCAAGCATCCACTCATCATGCATTCAAGGTCAAGGTCATCTTTATTGTCAATTATGCTTTATGTATGACATGCAGCATAGATGAAATTTCTTCAAAACTCACAATGGAATTTTCCTTTGTCAAGTGGTTGCACCAGATAAAATCATCTGGCTCCAGATACATTTTTCAAGCAACGTCAATTCAACACACCATTTGTTTTTTTTTCACTGTCGGTAGATTGAACGACTTAAGGAGACCGAGATTCACACAGGAACCCCCTCCGAAATGTCACCACAACTTCACCTATGCCTGTAGCAATGGCATTAAAAAGATTTGTTTTGACAAACTCCAATAACTCCTCATTGCTGCAAGAGCAACACTGTTTGTGGGAGTTCAATCAGACTTCTGACTCATTTCCTGTTCTTCTACCTTGCTTTCGAACAATTTTCCACTGCTCCCCAAAAATGCTTATCGACGTTAAATGTTCCTAATAAGTGGATGATTTACTACGTTGATTTCAGCACGTGGGGGATTGTTGGAAGGAAGCAACAGACTTGAGGTTTTTGATTTTGAGACCTACTTCACAATCAAAAGGCGATCGCTTTGCCAATTTTCTCTTTTGTTTCACTGCTTGCACAAAAATAGATTTTTATTTCGAGGGTGCTTTTGTGTCCGATTTGGCAGTGGAAACATAACCCCCCCCCCCCCCCCCCCCCCCCCCCCCCC
>CAAKHF010011524.1:41820-56616 GCA_901007745.1 Hippocampus kuda
CTATCTTAAAATTGTGACTCAACTTACTACCACCTTACTAATGCTTTACCACACTGCACACCAGGACATGACCAACCTCCAACACAAAAACATATCTGCTGTTCTGGGCCCAAAAAAAGGAGGGGGTGGGGGTGGAGTGGGGAGGGGGGATTTTTGACTCGATTCAAGAACGGTGAGAGAGAGAGAAAAACTAACCCATTCACAACACAGTATATTCATTCAGTTGCATTTGACCCAGGTCTGAACCTGATCTATTTTGACTGATGTGGGCAAAACAGTTTTGTGAAAGTTAACTGTGACACCATTCCCTGTAAAACATGAGTCACCAACCAATAGTCAACTTTGTAGAGAGATTTTTATGCTTTGGGGCTGTTTTTCTTCAGATGGAACTATGACCTTAGTCAAGGTGGAGGGAATAATAACAGTTCTGAATACCAGTCGGTGTTAGCACAAAACCTTCAGGCTTCTCCTAGAATGAATGAATGAATGAATGAATGAATGAATGAATGAATGAATGACCGAATGAAATGTCAAGAAAAGCCGACTAGAACATCTGAACTTTATCCGGTGGTAATCAGAAGCACTTGAAGTGGTGGCAGGTGTGTGCGGACTCCCACGAGTTGGAATGCGGTTGACGAATTCTGAACACAGCCAGATCCCAGTTACATGTGTCACATGCAGTGGACACATCGCCATTCATAACTCCGCTTTTCCCCATGCACACCACCACGTTGTGAACTTCACACAACAATGAAGCACTCTATGTCCCGCTTATCATCTGATAGTCCCGATAGCGATGTTAGCGAAGGCTAATCTGTGCTTCCAACACCGCAGCTCTGCTGTGATCGCTGATTAAAGCCATTGTCACGAGTGACGTCACCATCATGCTCGTTTGACCCGTTTACGTATGACGAGCTGCCCACCGTGGAGCTGACTTCACTGATTGTCGATGATGAGACAAGTCATTCAGGTGGTGGCAATGGAATGTAGCGCCCACCTTGGTCTGATCTATTGCATTGAAGAGGAGCGACTTCTTAATGTTAAAGTTTGAAAAAAAAATAAATCAGTGGGTAGTTAAAAATAGATATATATTGCAGACTATTTTCATTTTAATATTTAATTTTCAATATCATTATTTCATTTTGGTGTTAATCACAATGACCCAGCCGAGTGACGGGGCAGTGCCCTAGCGCCCTTTATTGAATAGCGGCTTTGACAACAATGATTCTCAGCTTTTTGGTCCACATCACATTTGGCGCTCGTTCACTTTTGCGGTGCTCCCTACTAAAATGGCAATGACGACACGCTTGCAAGTTTTGCGCAGTAGTTCATCTGGCAGGTGCCTAACTCAAGAGAACATGTTCTCCTGATTTATGACCCTCTGCTCACTCTCGTGATGCTTTCAAATCCAGCGGCTTGATCTCTTCTTGTCCTTCACAATGTGATGAGCCCTGACCAGCTGGCATCTTACTAATCGAGAAAAAGGGACCCAGCTTTGCAAGCAATGCCGAGTTCTCCTCTTAAAGGATAACATGGAAAAAAACCCCACATCTTCCGTTATCAACAATCTTATAAGTCTTGTTTGATGCACAGTTTTGTCAACTTGTTTATGCGCCGATACAAAAAGTATCTCGATTTTTTTTTTTTTTGCCTTACCTTTAATAACTCTCCTTTGTTGAAACTGAGCTCATCGCCTTCTGTGGCACGAAATGTATACAGTGCCACCGCTTCCATGCTGAAAACCCACTGAGCACGCGCACACTCTCACACACACAACCACAGGGTCAAATACTTCCACAAGTGTTCCACAATGATGGGGGGAATTAAAAAAAAAAAATACAAAAAAGGAACTTAAGACAATCTAGAAGAAGTGACGGTGCCTGGTCTGACTGCGGAGCAAAGGATGAGAGAGCCAGCGTCAGCCCAGAGAGAGGAGAAACACAACTGGCTGCTGCTCAGCAACACACTGCCATGAGTAACATTCTGAGAGAGAGCGAGAGAGAAAATGAGCGACCGCACACAGGATAAGAGAGTGGGAGGCACTTCCTGTGCATGAACATTTGTCTCATCAGCTTTGTGGTTTGTGTCGACGCTGAGTCGGATGTTGATATCTGTGTTGATAAAGGCAAGACTTGAATTTTGTTAGCAAATTTTATCCTCTAAGAACGCACCCGATGCTGAAAGGATGCCATGTTGGCATCCAACTGTCAGGAGGTTCCTGAATGAGCACCTGTCAAACAGATTGATGGGAGAAGACGATCAAGTGTTCTGCTTGCAAGTGGGCTGCGACGCCACTGGAGCTGAACGCTTGGGGCTTCTTTCCTGTGCGAGCAAGGTTTATCTCGCATAAAAATAACCAGTCAAGGATGACACAAACCTACTGAACAAGACATGAAGTGTAAGAACTTATTTTGTGCTTTTTTTTTTCGCACAAAAGTCAACTTGCTGAAAAGTGTAATAGTATTGAGGTACCATGTTTGCCCTGCATTTCATTCAAAATCTGCAAAATATATATATGTATTATTATTAGGCCTACTCATGCTGAATTATAGAGCAGTATAAGACCCGCAACTAAGCCATATCTGTCATCTAGTGGTGAATGTTAATATTACAACTCAAAACTACAGTCACTGTTTATTTGCAGTTCGGCACCCGCAAATTTGAATATTTGCTGATTTTTGCTTCTTTTTTCTTCAATATTTAGAGGTTTCCATTTACCATTGACAGTGTACCTACCATACAGACACAGACTTCGCTATTGTGCTTTCTTTAAGTTTCTTATGTTGGGGCCTCTTAAATCTCTAAGAAAAAGTGCCTGAGAAATATTTAGCTGTGATATATTCTACTTGCTACATAAAATAGAATGAAGTGCGTTGAATATTTAATGATGGCAGAGAGCGAGCAATGTGTCTGCCACACTGACGGTGAGTGAGATGTACGGATGCATGTGTGAATCCAGCAGCAGGCACGGGGTGAGCGGACTGATGGTTGATCTCATCTTGCGTCATTTTTAGAGCGAAAATCACTCTAGCATGAAGACCCCTGGAGTTCTTGAGAAAGTGCTCTTTAAATATTTGAAGGGACAATTTCAAGATCCAACAGCAATGCACAAGTTTGACACGACTTGTGTACATGTTTAGATTCAATGCGATGGCACAGCAATCCACCCTGAACAACCGAACTGGTGGCCAGTCAGGTGCAGGGCACAATTTAATAAGAAATCATACTCAAGTCTTAGTTTAGCTTTGGTAACAAGATTCGAACTGCCCTTTTCCATAGCATAGCACTTCTAAGGAAATTTAGGCAGAAAACTATAAGTAACATAATAACATTCAAAATAGGTTTCTGTGAAATTGCACTATTTCTTTAGTTGTGTCTAATGTTTTGACCTGTGAGAACAGACAATTTGTGACTGCTAGAAATAAGTGTAGCTGTCTATTTCACATCAAATCTAAAAAGACGCTTCTCTTGGGTTTGTTTTCTCAATCAAAACTAGAACACGCCTGACCTCTACTGGCCAAAACTGGAGGTGCGTGATTATTAAGCTACAGCAGACAAGCGCCATTATTTTTGTATTCATACAGTACATTCACTTTGAGTTCATCATCAGTTACCACAAACACGAGTGCAAATTGTGCAGTGGTGTAAACATCTAAAACTGTATTACATGAATGATTTTTCTTCTTCCTCTCATGTTAGACTGTCCACCCTTTAAGCAGGAAGTGTCTGCAGCTCAGTCCACTTTTACACTCGTCTATTCATAAAACCTGATTTAAATATTATACACTGTGTTTTTTGTGAGTCTCAAAAAAACGTGATAAATGCCGCCATGACGCTGAGACATGATCAGACACATGCAGTTGAAAAAGATTTGAGGGATGGAATGCTGCTCTGCAATGTTTTCCAGGCTCACACTGTCACACCTGTAACACACACACTGACCACCTTGGAAATTCCAGACATTGGCATCGTGTATTTGATTTCATAGTTGCTGATGCTGCTGTTTAGTGGGAACTGACATCAAGAAAGTGATACGTTTGTGTTTCACAACCAGCCACTAAACAGGTTTAACAAAGCAGACCAGGAAGCCAGGAAATATGGCATTTGCCAACAAGATCAAGAATTGGAGATGGGAAAATACACACACGCACAGAGTCGTAAGTATATGGTGTCTAAATTGCCCTTCACTTGTGGAATGATCAAAGTACATTAATGATCAAAGTACATGAACGAAGTAGTTAAGTTTAGTTGCACTTTGTTTCACCCATCTACTGGGAACGATTGATTGTTTAGTTATCGAGAGGTACTACTCTGAAGAACAATGTTGAGCCAGATTCCGGCCGTGTTTGTCCTCTTGAAACGAGCTGACCGAGCTCATGTAGTGTTTCATTGACGGCTGACATGGCTTCCAGGGAGGAAAGTCTTTTGTGTGTGCGTGAGTCAGGCCGCGTCGGTCACACCCATCCCCGGCTCTCCCACCTCCCAAACCGCCCGCCATGTTCTGGAGGAGGGGAAACCTTTAGCCTACCATTAGCATTAGCAACACTTTGGCTAGGCGGAGGCGCAACAAGCTCGCCGCAATAAGTACACTATCTTGATTTTTTTCCCTTTTTTATTTTTTTTTAAACGTCTGGAATTTGAGGAACGCGTTTTAGGGTCTACAGCCCTGGACTCCTATTTAAATCAGACCCGGTTCGAAATAAACGGTAAGATACCGCCTGCTTTGAATACGTAGAGGAATTATTTCGACGTTTGGTAGAGTCCCTTAATCCAGTTTTCAGTGGCGATGTCTCCACCGAGCACCCGTTAGTAAAGGATTGGCTACATCTTTTAGCATGCTAGTCGACTGATTTACTACCGTTTATGGATTACGTTAAATGTGCAACGCAGGGTCGGATATAATTCCAATAAACACAAAGCAAGCGGTACGATTTGACGCCGAGTTGGCGACATTTGACGTGATTGAACCGACCAAAGAGAGCCCCGACGAGCTCTGCTGGTGGCTAGCTTTGCTCCCCAACTTTTTTTTCCCGTCGAAGTGTCCCAACACTCGGCGTGAATAAAATGCCCCTTGGCTCCAGCGGCCTGTTTACTGAGGTGTGAAAAACAATAAACGGTGAACCAACATTGATCGTCATCAAGGCACGTTGCGAATAAAGTTACGCAAGTTAACTCACAAGTTTGCTCACAACTTGCTAACATCCTAGCTACTAATCGCTAGTTAGCATCCAGGCTATTCACAACTGAGATTTCACAAACTCCGCGCTAACTTCCATAAAATATTTGTGTTCATTTCTTATCGGAATACAGGACGTGGGTGGGTGTGTGAGTGAGTGAGTGAGCTAGTTTGTGTCTATAGGGAACTAAAGCTACGTCAGTGGCTCGTGAGAAATCAACGCGTCAGTTCAAGGAAACGCTGTGATTTGTTCTATTTATTTTGCGGCATCGCCATTTATTCATTGTTTCCCCTACATTCCTACGCCTTTCCGACACTGAATAATGTCACGTTTTCTATGCTCTTTGATGCGGTTTTGAGTCATTTAGCATTTTTGTGCCAGGGCGCTGTCTGTACAGCATTGATTGTGTTTCTAACTGAAACAGCACACTGGACTGTTTTTGGCTGTACAGTACAAGTGAATGTGAAATATTGTGTTATTTGTGGCTGTGGACCGAGCCAGTGTGTTGTCATAATGGGTGGAGCAATGAGCATCATTATTGTTGTCATCTCTTGCATGACCTGGCTTTTTAATTACAGGCTACGGAGGCGCAAGGACGGACCTATCAGGACGTGGCTCGCCCCTTTATTTTTATGATTTAAAAAACTGCTTCGATCCTTATTAACCATACCTTACTGCAGAGTGTATAACACACAAACTGTTATGTTGGAACTTAATTATTGGTCAACAATTATTATTCTCATGTGATCATTGTCGCTGGAAATTGTTGGTCAAGTCTACGTGTGTGTGTGTGTGTGTGTGTGTGTGTGTGTGTGTGTGTGTGTGTGTGTGTGTGTGTGTGTGTGTGATGAGTTGTGTTCAACAAAGACAAACACTGTCAGCCTCATGAGGGGTGCCCAGGCGAGCATTCAATCTCCCTATCAGCTTTCCATCACTCTGCTTTGCTGCTGTCAAGGTAGACCTGTTTTAGGTTTCCTGTACCGTTGTGGGAAATACTTCGAACTGTTATTGGGACAAAGTTGTCTTTGTGGTAATTTTTCAAACAAACCTGTGGTGCATTTCCAAGGTTTTGTGCCACACTGATCAACCATGTTTGATTCCGGCAAAAAAAAAAAAAAAAAATCAACAATAATATAGGCTTTGTTGTTTGAAGCAGTTATAGATGAAAGACGAGAGTTGCAAAGTCTCCTTTCACAAGTCAATCAGAGACGTCATGACCACAGATGCTACACTGTACACAGGCTGGTCTTTACTTAAATGCAGGGTACGAGTATGTACATTTTTTTATGATTAGCAATGAATTTGTGTTGTGTTTTTAATTTGACAGTAAACTCCCAACTGGGGTGTCATTAAACAACTTAAGAGCATGCTCAGGGAAGGCAGACTCGCACAGACATCACACATGTGCTACACAAACAGTGCATTCAGGGCACCTTCACAGCGTCAGGAACTTGCAAACGCACCGCCCCGTTCTGCACAAGAGTAAATTTTATTTGGTTACAGTTTTAAACATCAAGAGAAGCCTGTATCAAAATCATGATTAATTGCCTGGAATTGCAATACAACTCTCTGTGGCAGATGGACACTACAATGCAGATTTTTGTCCCTTGAAATCCAGAGTCCGTTAGTTTCATGTCTTTTATTGTACTTGTACCCAGCCTGGGAAAAAAAGTGGTACTTGTGCATCCATAATTCAGAGCATTGTAACAAGTCATCAGCAAAACCAAGTACTTTTAACACATCGGTGCTTATGCCCTTCAGTTTACACCTTTTTTTTAGCTGCTGCGGTGTGCCTGGGAGAGGCCACAGATGCAAAATATGGTATTAACTCAAATTAAAATTTGAAACAGCAGTAATAACCATCTGCAAATTTGTCAGCGCTTATCAGTAAGCCATAAAGCGTTCCACCCCTAAGATGGATGTAACATCCCATCCGCATCGCTGATGTCATGTTATTGCCTCATGTCTTTGTACTGAAGCAAAGACAACATAATGTGGAAAGATAACCGTCACTCTGTCTGCTGTGGGCCCTTCAACTTTTGGAATAGCCTTCGAGCTCAGGAAAAAGCACAATGACATGACTCTTCGTTTGCTGTGATGTGTGCTAAGTGCAAATCAATTCTGTTTTGTGTCTGGGACAACATACAATCAGGCAAATGCTCACCATGACTTTCGTGTTGTGCTGCTCCCCGAAAAGGAGGACGACTGGCTATGTCGGGACTGTTATTTTGTCTTGGAGGTGGGGTGTGGTGGAAATGAGTGTTTGCAGCAAAATAAACATGCCCGTTTGAAAAGTCGGATTTCCGATTTTAATGAATGTTTGAACTCTATTGACACATTTACACCCTTTCTCCACACAGGCTTGTTTCATAGAAATTTGTGAGCTCAGCACAAGAAGGACGAAAGAGAAGGGGGGGGTCCGGCTGTGTTTGTGGTGGGGGTTGTTCCGGTGTGTCTGCGTGCATGCGCATGTGTGTATTTGGGCCGGGGATAGTAGTGGGGGTTGCGATGGACAAGACAGACTCTCTTCTCTTCCTCCTGTCTGCAGTGAGTGAATAGGTGATTATTGCAGCAGATGTGTAATTAGGCCTCGGTCGTATTCATGGCGATGCAGGGTGATCAGGGAAAGTTAGCGGGGGTGGCAGGGGTGGGCATTCTCCACAGGAATCACATTTGACTGGCATTAAGTGAGTTTACGGGATGTGCCAAGTTGTTTTCTCATTCCCCGAGTGCTCTCACGCATCCTCGTTTCCCCTCCAGCTGTCCCTCCGTGGCATGGCCTGGCCGGAAGCTGCCCTCACAATCAAACCTTCAAATAGTGACTTTGCAAATGAAACGCGCACCTCTGAACACTCCCTACCTAACCACTGTTTACGCCGTCATTTGGTTGTGGGGCGTGCTGGCGCATGCCGAGTGCACGTAGGATATTACTGAATAGGACATGTCCGTAGCCATCCCTTTGGATGTTGAGTACAAAGGGTGCATATACAGTATCGTACAGGAAACGGATTTTTCTCTTCATCATGGAGACCAATAGTTTAATAGGTGATACACTTGAATGTGATGGTTTAAAAATGTTTCGTTAACTAGTAATTAGGATTAAGACAGAGACCAGTGCGGAATACCTATCTACGAGAGCTATGAATAACTTTCACCTCCGAGCTAAAGGACTTTGTTTTACAGTTAATGATGTTACAGGACAGCAATCTCTTTGAATACGGTTGGGTTATGAATGATTTCGATTCCTCTTGTGATTTTTATTTCACAGGTTCTATGACGATTCATAAGTTGAACGTACGGTTAGATATGATCATAGTTACTGTTGGCCTAGCGACCTCGACAAATTTGTCGTTACGGATTCTGGATGCTTCACTGTAACATAACATCTGTCGCCTGTAATTAATGAACTTTTACTTTGTGCTTCCTAGGCAATGGCACGGTCGCAAGCACTGTCGGCACCTTGTGTGCGGAAATGGTGTTAACAGACATTGTTCTGGAGGACTCAGGAACACTGCACTGGCCTGAAGAAGCCTCATAGACTCTTACTTATCCAGCACAAAGTTTTTTTCGGACCAGGAGACCTTAGACTAACACGCAGCTTTTTGCATAAATACGCAAAACCTGTGTCGTGAGCGCTCCTGTCGGTGCCAGAGTTGAAACTGTTGATCCCCTGCGCGTTCCGCCTCAACCGCCACAATGCCAAGCTCCACCATCCGCCGCCAAATGAAGAACATGGTGAACAACTACTCTGACGCAGAAAAGAAAGTCAGAGAGGCGACCTCCAATGACCCCTGGGGCCCCTCATCGTCACTCATGTCGGAAATTGCCGACTTAACTTACAACGTGGTGGCCTTCAGTGAGATCATGAGCATGATCTGGAGACGACTCAATGACCACGGCAAGAACTGGCGCCATGTCTACAAAGCGCTCACCCTCCTCGACTACCTGATCAAGACCGGCTCGGAGCGAGTGGCGCTGCAGTGCAAGGAGAACATCTTTGCCATTCAGACTCTGAAAGACTTCCAGTATGTTGACAGAGATGGTAAGGACCAGGGCATCAACGTGAGGGAGAAGAGCAAGCAGCTCGTGGTCCTTCTTAAAGACGAAGATCGTCTCAAAGGAGAGCGGTAAGATATTAGTCATCCAATTGAAACCCACGCAACGCCGCTCGATTCGACTCAACAGCCGCGTTATAGAGCACTTCAAAACAACTACCGCTGTTTTCAAGTCTCAAGACTCAGTCCCCTCTGAGCCTTTTGGTAAAGAGAAGACCCTCGAGCTTTTTCAAGAAGATTGCTGTGTTTTGTCCGCAAAGGTCTCAGGCTTTGAAGACCAAAGAGCGTATGGCCCAGGTGTCCACGGGGAGCAGTCAGATGGGCTTTGGTCGAGGCTCATCCCAGCCCAACCTCTCGACGTCCTACAGTGAAGAGTACGGCAGGTCAGAGGGCTCGCCTGCCTCCTACCATGGATGTGAGTATCATTTTGTTTGTTTTTTAAGTCGATCATAACACCCACTTAATTTAAACTGCTCAAAAAGTAAAGATTACTATTTGGAGTTACGTTGTGTTGTTTAAGTGTTCCCTTTATTTTTTGGAGCAGTGCATGTCCTCCCAGCCCAAACACGTTTTCATGCACTCTGGCTTTTCAGGATGGGAATTGAAGCCCCTTCCCAAGCAATATGCTCCTCTTCATTCAAATGAGTTTGCGTGGATGGGCTAATTAATGTAGTGAGCGTGTAAAAAGAGAGGCATGGGCAAATGGAGATACAAAGATGAAAATTAAGATGCAGCTTAAACCAGTTTCTCTGTCAGTGAAGATAGCGTGGCTAGATGGTAATTACAGGACTGGTGGTTTTTGATTCTGGTGGGTACAATGTGCCAGTGACCAAAACAATCCCACAATGGAGTCTTTGAAACCACGGCAGAGATAAAAAGAATCAGAAATCACAGTCAGGAACTGGAGTAACGCACCAGGGGGGGCAGGCGGAAACATGGGAGAATTTGAAATGAAAGCGTGACCCTTGACTTGTTTTCTTTTCACCTTTTGACACTCGGTCGTTTGTACACAGTACCGATTGTGAGTCTCGTGTGCGTTTGCAAGCATGCGGCTTGAGCCTGCATGGAACATACGTGTTGCACGGAGTGCGTTCTCGACCTTAGTATGTGGCCCACATTCCTCCATGTAAATACGCTTCAGTATGTGGCCGTGAGGCGGCAGGTCCAAGAGCTGAGTCATCATTTGAGAAAACGGAACTTAAGTCTGGCCAATCGGAAGAAGACTGAGTCGACCCTGTGGGCGTAGCCAGGAGATATTTTTGAGATTCCGCTTGAAGCTCCGGGCTATTGTGTAGTGGCAGTGTGTGACTGAAAACAATGCAAATATGTAGTTGACCTGTCATATGCCCTTGTTCTCACAGGGCCCAAAGTAGGCCGGCAACTTAATTGCATTATACATATTTCCTAATTGTATGTATTTTTATTTTCAACGAGTACTCTTACTTGTACCGAGTCTGGGGGTTGGGGGGGGGAAGCGATTTTGGGTCATCCTTGATGTTTAATTTGTCAGTTTTTGTGTCGGCTTTTGTCCATCAGCCACATCTCCCAATGCGGGATCAGAGTTGGAGCAAGCCAGGCCTCAGACGAGCGGTGAGGAGGAACTACAGTTGCAACTGGCTCTGGCCATGAGCAGAGAAGCAGCAGAGCAGGTACGAGGCATGTGCGCTTCATGGCAGACAATGAAGCACCATCAGTGCACATCTGGGGAGTTACTTCATTGTATCAAATCAGTCTCATGTTTGATAAATGTCTTTGAGGGCTTGTCTAGTTTCTGTCAGTATTGTGGGTAGTTTTGGAATCACATAAAGTGTACACAATCTACCAC
The DNA here is from genome assembly GCA_901007745.1 of Hippocampus kuda. NCBI lineage: Eukaryota > Metazoa > Chordata > Actinopteri > Syngnathiformes > Syngnathidae > Hippocampus > Hippocampus kuda. The sequence goes on from CAAKHF010011524.1 coordinate 52,878, forward strand.
TGTATATGTAATCAATGAAGTGTGAAGATGAAGTGTCAATCGCTCGCGTGGCAAATTACAGGAGGAGCGCATACGCAGAGGGGACGATTTAAGACTACAGATGGCCTTGGAGGAGAGCAAGAAGGGAGGTCCGGACTCTGGCAAACTGGCACACAGGAAAAAAGAGGTAAGTTACCATCAAAGCATGAAACATCAAGCGACTTGGCACAAATAATGCTAAATTAGTCTCCTCACGCTCATTTTTTTGCCTGACCCGATCTCTTCCCCCTGAAGCAGTGATGAATCTAACAGAAGATGGCCTAGTCAGCCCACCAATTATGTGACTCAATAAATGGCATGACTGTTCATTTTCATTAACATGAGATGACTGCTAATACGGCTAAGCAGTTTCATATTACGTGCACAGTTGCTACCACTATAGTTTTTTTTCTCTCTAGCAATTTTCAAATGAACCTCTCTCTCTTTTTTTTTTTTTTTTTTTAGCCGCAGTCATCCCTGATGGATTTAATGGATGTTCCAGAACCAGGTGCCAGTGCTGACCCCTGGGGTGCAGGAGCTCTGTCCAAAGGAGACCCCTGGAAACCTCATGGTACACATTCCGCATTTGCGTGCTTTTGCTTTGAGGGGGACGTATTCGGTACTGCGTTTGTGTGTAAGTGCCTCACCCCTACCTGAAACTCTGAGAACTGTTGGTTGACAACTCGGAATGTTGCTCTGCAGGCCCAGTGACAATAAAGCAAAGTAGACGAGAGTTTCCACTGCAGAAATTCACCCCTGACAGACCACATTAAGGACCGGGTTTGCGGGGAGAAATAAGTGCCAATTGCCAGGGGCAGTAGAAAAAAACAGCAACCAACGGTTGAATGGGAGATATCTCATTTACCCAAGACCTCACTCACAGTTGACATCAGCAATTAGCGAATGCCCGTTTTCAGTTTGTTCACTTCCCTCACTGATGTCAAAAGGGAGGCACTTGCAAAATTCCTCGACCAGCTTGTGAGGCTACACTGTAATGAAGGGACTTAATTGTGTTAGAAAGGTCGCGACAGGAGGAGAGACAGTTTGGCTTAACAGCTGAAAGGGGGATCGTTCGGACCTTTGATTCCTGCCACCAAAACACTCATTCTTGTAGCTTATATTTAACCAAGCCATATTTTGCCACTCAGTCGACCTATTTCTCACCCCCAAGGTTCTGCTTCTAAGTCGGCAGCCTCAGCGGACCCGTGGGGGGCTCCTACCTCACTTCCACCCATGAAGAGCAGTGATCCATGGGCATCAAACTCCACTCCCCCACCTGATCCCTGGGGGTCGGCCGCTACTCGCCCCAAGGCTTCCAACGCAGGTAACCCATAGCCGAAGGCTGCTGATGTTTTCAATGACAAAGTAATGAGCTAGAACAAATGATGGAACGGCATCCTGGAGACTCAAATGGTGTTTGGTTGTGCCATTTGCCTTTTTGCGTCTTGTCTCCTTTGAATCGACTTAGCTGTTCATTCACATTCACATTTGTTTTGTCTGTCACCATCTGTGCACGTGTTCGTCTTTGCTTTATATTATATGTGTGTTGTCTCCATCCAGGGAGCTTTGACCTGTTCAGTGAATCCAATGGTACGTCCAAAGAGGACTTCTCAGAGTTTGACAGCCTGCGTTCCTCCTCCTCTGTCCCTGCTGGTACTCACCCTGTCCTTGTCTGCCTATTGACACAGTCTGTGTTGTTCCTCCTACGTGCCGTCCGTTGTTCTAATATTTCGAGCAGGGCACACGTGTCCTGTCTTTGTATGTTTATACTACCAGACTCGAGCAGTGAGCCTAGAGCAGCCATGTTTCTTTTCCATGAGAAAATCCAACGAAAGACACGCTGCCATAACAATCAGATTTTCAAAGGCCATTTGCTCTGGTCTGGTCTTGTATCACTGGGGTGTTAATCTTGTTGTGGTGTCACCTATCAGCACTTTTTTTTTAACATCACAAGGCTCAATATCAGAGGCTTTGCATCGCAGTTTTTGGGATTAACCTGCAAAGAAATTGCTCCTCAAAATGTCAAAAGTTGCTCCTCAAATGAAGTCAATGATTCGCAAAACTCTTGGGCAAAGAAAAACAATGATTTCGAGCCTTTTCTCATTACTGTAATGAAGAACTCTGTTTCCATAAATTCCGAATGGGAGGTCAGCTTGGCACAGGTCTTTGTGGCTTTCCCCCTTTCGGTTAGATTCTGTGGGCAGGGTGGTGCTCGATCGAGATGTGTGCTTCAGCTCAATGCAAACATGCCGGATACCGTGTTAAACTCGCTAAAATCTGAAGGATTGTCATGTTAATTGCTATTCTGAGATGAGTTTGTCCTAATGACACGTGTAGAAGATGGCTTGCTGGGTTTGGTGCGTCTCCATCGCTCTTTGTATCCATTGCTACCACAAAGGCTGTCTGTTTCTGATGTCCTCCCATAGTAGTTTCTTCTGATTGATTTAATGTGTCAATATATTTTTGTTGCAGTGAAAACTCGCGTGCAGATGGAATGCACTGTATCATTTTGATTTCAACTTTTAATGTTGAGATGTCGTTCTCAGCAGAATACATTTACTTGAGTATCGTTTGTTGTGTATTGAGTCTGATATATGTCAAAGTATATGTTGTACTGTATTCTGATTTCATTTTCGTTCTATTTCACGCCCCCCGCTTGATTGTAATTGCGGTTTCTGCACGTATACAACAACTTGTGTTTTATAGGTGATGGTGGGATAGCATCCTCTGTTCCATCCCAAGCCAGTCTTGCTAGCAGCAGCAGTTTGGACATCTTTGACCCCCTTCCCACATCCATCTCTACTTCTTCAAATCCAACCAGGAAGACCCCAGAGTCTTTCCTGGGGCCCAACGCTGCCTTGGTCAACCTGGATTCTCTTGTGACCAAACCAGCCCAACCTGCACCAGCGTTCAACCCATTCTTGGCTTCCACAGGTTGGTGCATGTCAGCTGTTAAAATGTTTGTTGTTGTTGTTTTTTTTTTTTTTTTTTTTGCCAACACACAAAAAGAGAAACATACATGTTTACCATGTCTTAAATAGTTGATGATTCCAAATGACTGATAAAAGATTGGAACTCCTTTTGGAGCGTCTTTTTGTGCTTCTGACATCGTCCGTGTTTACTCAGGTGGCGCCGCGGCAGCCTCCGCCACCCATGCCAACCCCTTCCAAGTGAGCCAACCGGCCCCTCCAACCCTCAACCAGATGCGAGTCAGCCCCATGCCTTCGGGGTTTGCCAGCGGCATGGCTGATTCCATGGCCGTATCCTCCTTGCCCACTCAACCCATCTCCATGGTCCCTTTAGCAGGCATGGGCCCTGTGGGACGCCCGATGGGCGCTATGCCCCAGCCACTGATGAGCACGCCCCCCCAGGCTGGGTCACAACCCACCGGAGCCACCAACCCATTCCTTTTGTGAAGGGATGACTGCAGGACAACGTGCACGCAGAACACCCCCACCCCCCCCATCTCTACAAAGCTTCATGGAGAAGTTGTCTCGTCCCATGTATCCCTTTTCTAACCAACCCCCCAGCAAGTTCCTAGGCACTGTGGCATCCTTTTAACATTACCACACGCTTCCTCCTCTCCTTGTGCTACAAACTGCCTCGTCCCGTGTGTTCCATTGCGATGCGACACTAATGTAGATCACTGTCCACTTGGCATCAGAGCTAGAGTAGCAGGGGTGTTTACATTCCCCCCCCCCCCCCCCCCCCCCCCCCGGGG
>CAAKHF010011524.1:63886-74409 GCA_901007745.1 Hippocampus kuda
CATAATCCTTATTCACATGCCATGTGCCTGTGTACACTTTCTAATACCTCCCACCTTTCCCTACTCTTGTCCCTGCTCCATTTTTATTCCTTTCAGATGCCAGATGCTTTTTGAGAGCCATATTATTAACACAATTTTAGCTTCAACGATTGCCATATTTCGATTTGGTTTAGCTATCAACAAAACGTTATCGATGCGAAAACATAAAACATTTAATCAATATAGGATGGAAAGGCCTCCGCCGTGCCCTTCAGAAGTCCTTGCACTAATGAAAGTGGCTCTACATGTTCCTAATGTATTCCTCATGGTCATATATTGTTTTTAATGTTACAGAGCACACATTGATTTCAGGCCTGGAGGCTACTTAAGCTGCTTGGAGAAATGGCCACGTTTGAGTGCCCTCCACCGATATGCACCAGGTGAGTGAGAGCCATCCAGGGTGAAATCAAATAAATAAAATGTATGTAAATGTATGGCTTGATTCTTTGCACGTCTTCGTCAAAGCAATTCCTAATTATGTTGGTGTGGTGCAGTTGTGCTTTGGGCTCGTTTTTATGGTCCATGTTCCATCCCCCAACCCCCTCCATAAATAAATGAATAATACAACCTGTCCTTTGGGAGAGGCACCAGATCGCCACATCACATGTTTTTTCACCAAATGCTCAACTTTATTCCTACAGTGTGTGACCCTCTGCCTCAGTCTCAGTGTCCTCTCGGTTCCCAGGAGCCCATCTGTCCAGAACACAATGTTTCAGCTCAGGCGGAAGCATTCCCTTCTGCCGCTTTGGATTTTTAGGTGAGAACCACATCACTCCACTTAACCAACATGTTCAAATGAGGATTGATATTTGAAATATATGCGTTGTATGACATTGAAAACAAGTATTTTTTTCTCGACGTTAACCAATGCTTCATCATACTTTTAGCAGCAGCGCTGCTCAAAAATGACTTTCCTGATACAACATATACCAGAAACATGAAACCATATGATGAAAAAAAAATCCCTATATAATAATTTAGGTCGTCAGGGCATGAGAGTAAATTCATTTTTGGTGACAATATTTGGTGCCCTTTTGAAATGAGGACTGCCAAGGGTTTATTCAAGTTAGGTTATGTTTGTGTTTGTTCCTGAGAAAGAACTACACGTACTGCCATCAAGTCTTTTGTTGGGTTTGTTCCATCATCTTACCAGAAGTGGTTGAAATAAATATTTAATGATATTACACCATTACCATTATTATGATGTGGCAGGACCACAAAGGTTAATGCTCTCAGACTGTTGTGTAATGGTCCCGTGGACATTTTGATATTCACTTCACCGTTTGCTCTGTTATCACAACATTACAGTTTTATTTCCAGGGTAGCCCTACGACTCCTTTAAAAAAAAAAAAAAAAAAAAAAAAAAGGAAATAGAGTACAGTACAATCTGTATTTTTTCCAGACAGTTACATATTGGTGTGTCATTTGCCGCGATATCTTCATGTGCAGTACTTTGAGATGATTCGCTTTCATGCTGCCGTGTTCGAGAGCAAATTCTTCCTGTAGGTGAGCACACATCTCTTTGACCTCAGTCGTCCTTCAGCCGAGAGAAGATTACGGTGAGAGGGGGAACGTTGTAGGGTCAAAAAAAAAAAAAAGATGAAGCCATTGCTTAAAAAAAAAAAAAAGGCATCTGGTGTAAAGTGCCATGAGGGAGGAGGAATAGAGAGATGAGATGGATCGGGAGGACTCGGAGGGGAGCTTATTTATATACGCATCACTAGAGTGTGTCGCTAAGGTCATCTGGACTACTAGGCTCTCTCGTGATGGAGTAATAACTTATCATGCTGTTGGTTCTTTTTACATTAAAAAAAAAAATCACAAACAAAAAAAAATCTATTTTTTTCATCAAAATAATTCAGCCAACGCCACAAAAGATACAACAATCTTTTAAGTCTTGACGATTCAAATCGTAAAATCTCATCGCACAGTTTTTGACATTTTGCTTTTATGACAAACGACATTGTGAAGTCAAATTGCATCATAACTGAAATATTTGCAGTTTGTCATACTCTGTTGAAAAACAAGAAGCCACAAGAGCCATTTTTGTCCCACCTCACTTAATAACTATCCCCGAAGAAACGAACCACCACGGCGATAATCATTCGTCTTTCCCGAAATGTTTCCATTGTCTTTTGAACTTTTTCAGAGTTGTCTTGGTAAACAACGTCCTTGGACTGGCACTTCCCAGCTCCGGCGGCCTTATCCATTAGGCTACTGGAACACCACAAATGTAGATGTGCATCCAAAACGTTGCCATTAGATACCGCAGCCGATCTCTCTTTTCTGTGGTTAGCCCTTTAGAAGTCCTTCGTCTCAAGCCGCTGAGTGTAAACCATCGTACGGCTAATGGTGATTTTAATCTTCTGGACGTGCTCGTGAATGTGTTTGTGTCTGACTCTACAAGTGCATGTCCAGTAAAAAAGAAGAAAAAAAAATATGGAGGACAATAGATGTCCTCAATAAAAATTTAACAAGTAAACTGACTCAGGTCAACACCAGCCAGAGTGACTTTTCTTAATTGTCCGATGGTGGCCACAAAGAGCAAAACAAAGGCCAGGTACAATATTGTTCATTTTGGCGTCCGAGCAAGGAAGATGCAATTTGTTACAGAGGAGCCTTCAGTAATGCAGGATGTATATCGGTGTGTATTTCTAAGAAAATAGGTAATAAAAAAAAAAGGGAGGGGTAGAGGACAGAGAATCATTAATATGGCTCCACTACCATTAGCCTGAGTGCTTTCGTGACAATATAATGGCTGTCGCCCAGACAACAGGGTCACCGTTTATGTACACGGCAACCGCTGATGTCAATGGAGTAAAGTAGATCCCGGAGTCCCACTTGGCTACGGCAGAGGCTCATCCACAATTGCAGACTCAGTTTGGGCAGGGCGGCTTGTGGGGGGGGGGGGGGGTGGTGGATATGAGAGGTCTTCTGAACCGCCAATCAATAATGTAAGAAAGAATGATGAAGAAAAAAAAAACGAGTGGCCGAGTGAGCAAGCAAGCGTCTGAAATGAGAAAAGAGGAAAGGAGAGGGAGAGAGCGAGAGCGAGTCCTCCCCCGTGGCGAGTTCCTTCCTGTTACAATGGAGGGATTTGGCCGATTTTCATATCCTTGATTTTATTAACCGTTCCATTAGCGCACAATTGACCGAGAAGTGCTGGAGATGTTTTTCAGGGCAAGTTTGCGTTTACTGTAACTTGACTCAAATGGTTTGCGGAGTAATGCAAAGTGGAAAAGAAGAGGGATGCATTACCGAGAGTTGTTTTGTGGCAAAGGGTGGAGAACGTTACAGTTGCCCCCCCCCCCACTTTAGAATTGGACAAGCTTGACAGATGAATACAAATGGGGGGAAGAAAATGATTGCCAATTAGCATCTTCACGTATCGGGTTTCCATTCCATATTTAGTTGGAAGCTTGCACATGAAACTTAGCAGAGCCAAACTTTACTGCTTTGTAGAAACAGATGTCTGCCGCTCTAGATATATCTATTTTTTTATTTTTTTTAATGTCTGCAGGGATAATGATCGCATCTGTGAAATGCATTTTTGTTTTGATGTCTCCGGTTTGAGATTCACGGTCTGCCAATGAGTCCAAAGGTAAAAGCTGCATTTGTCGAGCGCTATTGACTCTCGGCCGATGTGACTTTTTACTCTTGAATTTGAAAACTAGAAGTGCGGTGGCTTACCACGATTGAAGGCAAGCCGAACTCGGGTGCCGCAGCTGCGCCAGTGTTTGTATTGGAGCGCAACAGGGAGTGTCTCTGGGGCAATAAAGTTTTTATTTCAAGAAGTAGGAGCTGCAGCAGGCCCGCTGCTCTCAAAACCAACGCTGGCGGGCGCGCGTGCGTGCGTGAGAGCGAGTCGTGGCCGCTTGTTAGTGAAGGTGAAGGCTCAAACGGGCGCAAGTGCATAGCTAAGATTGAAGAAAAAAAAAAAGATGAATTGGGCAATGAGGTGAAGGTGACCGACACATTGAATCCAATACAAAATTCAGAACTAAACTTCAATTTTTACCCCGGTTTTAATTTTAATTTACAAGATTGACAAGTTTTTGCTCGCCCAGACGCTTCTTTCCATCCCCTTGCGACAAAGTTATCCTCATCTGTGCGACATGACTGACGTTTTAACGTCTACTTGTGCGTCCCTCGGCATCTATCAAGTTAATCGTGCCGCGCCCGCCCTACGACTCGGGGCCGGATTTAATACATGTTTAAACGTGCAACCACAGGAGCAAAGTCGATGACGCATTCAAGTAGATGTGAAAGCTGGGCTACTAAGAGGGTGCAACCAGGATTGCGCGCTAAACGTCCGCTTCATTTTGCACGTTGCGGGATGAGTAAATAGATGAAGTAAGCACACACACACACACACACACACACAATGTAATTTGTTGTAACCCGAGACAAATTGCGGTTGCTGATTTTGCATCTTTAACTGAGCGAGTCTGATCGGCAGGTGCAGAGCAGCCAGCCAAGCAGTGTCAGTGTAGCGAAGGCAAAATGAGAAGCTTTTTTTTTTTTTTTTTTTGGTTCATGTGAACAAAAACATATCACCTGTTGAGCAATTTAGTTTTGGAGCTAATCCCAACTATCAGTTCTTTAACGCGTGGGAATTCTTTTTTCATTCTATACTTCACGAAGTCCATCATCGTTTTTTTTTTTTTTTTTTTTTTTAATATAAACCAGGCGAGGCAATTGAGAACAGTTTCTCATTTCCGATGCCAATCTGGAGGCAATTTAGGAGTCAATGAGACTTTGATAGCAGATAGTCGGAGCCGCGATTTGAACCACTGACCCTTGGGTCACTGGACGACCCTCTCCAACACAGCTGTCACTGACAATGTCAACCTAGTTAAGATTGACCACTGGCCCATTTTTATTACCCAGCGATGCTATTATTATTATCATTTATTTTCCCTGCTATTCTCTGGTGACCAGTCCGGGGTGTATACTTTGCCCAAAGCCAACTGGGTTGGCTCCAGCACACTCGTGACACCAATGAGGACAATGACAAGCAAAACCTGATGGATGTTTCTTTCCACTGGCGAAAGCTCCCGGTGCTCGTAATGGGCAGTCTGCCACTTTTTTTGTGTTGTGTTCACATTGCGCCATCATTGTCAACCGACGATCAACGCCGTCCGAATCAGGCTGGGAGAGTCCGTCGGTTGTGTTCAACGTTGACAGCGGTAGGGAGGATCAGTGTGGCTTGATTTCACTTCGATGCTCCCCTTTGCTGATTGACGAGGCCCTGAAATGATACGAGTGGATTACAGAGTGGAACAAAACGCCTTTTCAGCTTTTGTCCTGGCGGGTCATGTCAGCGGTGACCTTGCCGAACTGAACAGTCTGTCAGATTGTTCCTTCTCTTCATGTCAAGCCTCGCAGGGACTGTCTGTCTTTGGCGCGGTGGATAGAAAACGTAACCATCCACTCCTCGCAAAGTGCGTGGTGATGCCGGCGAACGGCGCAGTCTGGTCGCCTAGCAACAAAGTCACCCTTCTCTGCCTTCCGTCCTCTTGACTTCGTCTCTTCCGTGCGATCATTCGGAATACGGTGTTGCTGGCAAACCGCGTGAACGCCGTCACGCGCTCGGCCCCCGAGCGCGCCGCCTTGCTTGAATGACGCATCGCAACTTGCGTCTGATGTGTCTTTGTGTGTATCCGTGTCGGTCGTCGTGTGTGTGTGTGTGCGCGCGCGCTGCAACAATGCCTCTTATCGTTGGAGCCCTACGAGACACATAAAAGAGAGACGGGAAAAGTGTTCTTGCGTCAGTTGGGAATTAAATAAGACGGCAAATCAGTTTTATTCTCTGGAGAAAATCTTGATTTTTTTTTTTTCCTCTCTCTCTCTCTTTAAGCATCAGCGATAGCTTTCAACTTCACTCTTATAAAGTTGCTTTTTTTTTTTTTTTTTCTCCTTGAACTCATACGTTCTTTGCCCCAAACAAGTTTGAATGTCTTCACAAATCCATTAAAGTGCTCATTCCCTCCTGTGGTCAAGACATGTACGGCACTCCTCGATTCAAGGAGCAAAATCTGTACGAATCGGGCCTGGTTGCCTTGTTGACCTTTATGACTAAACTCACTTTAAAAGACAAATCGGTTGTTCTAGCTGAGGAAACGAGGCTACAAATGTCGTATTATTTAGTATGGGTCGAACTCTTTTCATGAAAACTGACCTGAATTCTCCTGCTTTATCTTCTATTTATTGAAATAAAAAGTTACTCTTATGCGTTATTTGCTACTCATTGTTTCATGATGAGTTATCTCTCCTCTCTTGTTTTGAAAACCAAAAATGGTAGTGGCGAAAAAAAAAAAAAAAAAATCTCAGGCGTGAACGTCTGAAGATAAATACCGTATGGCCTTGAGTCCCTGGCCCACTGCGCCGAAAGGCAGGAATATCCTCCTGAAGCTGCCAGAAATGTAAACTGTGATGACAAGATTGAACAGAAACACCAACCAGACTCCAAAAAGGAGCCCCAACCATGCACTTAGGAGCAGTTCGGTTCCTGATAACTGGACTTGTTGAGTAGCCGGCTGCCATTTGTGTGTACAGTATATTGGAGTGTGTTTACGTGTGCGCGCGTGTGTGCACGTGCATGCATGTGTGTCAGACGTGTCTTGATTCCTACTCATTAGGAGCTGCTTAGGGCGAGTATCTGTCGTCAAATCGCTTTTATTATCTTTTTTTCCAACTTCTCTTCCTTGCAAGATTTTTAAGTACCACAGTCAAGCTTCATCGCCGGACAAGTATTTGGGCCCCTGAGAAAAGTTTCATTCGCGTAAAATGATGATGTTGTCCTCTCCTAGTCCTTCATAACCAGCACGGATTTGAAGCCTCACGAGGTCGATACCGTTAAAAAATAATTTCAAAATCCAGGCCACTGGCAGCGACATCAAACGGCCTATCTGATGCATCGAGCCGCTTGAATTTTGCAGCTGACTAATGACACTTATGTAAGGAAAGGCCAGGTTGCATAACACGTCACAGACGACAGCAGGAACAAAGAACAGATTTCCTGGTTTCGGGATGGTGAAATATGAAGATGGATCGTTTGGAATGGACCGTATACATGCCGCCTGGGACAAATCGGTGACTTTAATCCGTGGCTTCAGAAATTATACGGGGGGGGGGCGGATTCAAATGACCTGAGACGTCCAGTTCAGGTCTTAAGTTCGCGCACTTAACACAAGCCATTGATTACAGTTCATTTATTATTGACAGCTGATTGACGGCATCGTTAAAGGCCGATACTGTAACCAGAGGTCGGAGGGTTCAATGACGGGTCGCCTTAAAACCTGACGTCACCCATCCATAACTTTGAAGTGAAGGCTTGGTGTTGTGTTGAGTTTGTGAGGTGGAGTGGAGGAGTGGGGGGGGCAAACTAAGGAAATGTGTATGTGGGGGGGGGGGCGTATTCTTCTTCTTCCTTTGACATTCTGGCAAAAATGTCAACTTAACTGAAGACTCTAAATTGTCCATAAAGTGGATAGAAAAAGTCTAGACACCCCCTGTGATGGTTGTCGATGCGCCCCGCCTTGGTGTGTGAGCAAAGTGGCCCGGGATCGGCTCCAGCTCATCCGCAGTCCTAATGAGGTGAAAAGAGAACACGTTTCCCTCGTATGGCTCGCTTTGATTTGCTCTCAATCCTGCCTCGCCTCATTCGTGTGGAGAACTTGACAGCAAAGCACAGCATCTTTATTCTGTGACCCATTTCAAAAGTAAATGTCAGCATCATCCCGTCCACTTTTGTTTTGCTGACTGTGCCCAGAATTGCTTTCGGACCGCATATGTTTGGTCGGACTGTCCAACGTGATCCCTTTTGAAGATGTCTCTGTAGATTCGCAAGGTTCAATCGAGGAAACGGGAAACTTTTTTTTGTTTCAAATGAAAAAAGGTTTTTGGGATTAAAATGTGAAACGAAACATGGTCCGCTCGCCTCGATTCAACTTTGCGGCTCTCCTTTGAGATTGAAGATGCTACGTCTCAAGGAGCGCGACGGGCATTTAGGAACCGGATGGATGAGTTCATCTCAACAACATGTCATCTTTTGAGCCAACCGGGCCCTCGGGGTGATTTTTTTCATGCCATCTGGATTAATGCTGTTCAGTAGAATTAGCAAATAATGCACCAATTGGATTACAAAGGCTGCGTCACCCGCAGCATGGACATTAGAGGAAATGAAGGGTCAGGAAAATAATGGCATGTTGCAGCAAATTGAATTCGGGACACAGATTTCAGGGGCGTATTCTGACTATTTGTCATATACACTCATCTCGTTCGCAAAAATGGATGCAACCTCCTCTTTGATAGATTTAAGACACTCGCATTGTTCCGCCAAAGACTATTAAAATCTTGTCTCGTCCTCGTCTGATGGTGTCGAGGCATTCTCCAAAGTTCAACGGTTCAAAGCAGCTGCCAATTGGCGGCGCGTCCTTGTGAAGTGCTCCTAAGTGCGCCGCCAACCTCCCGTGCGCCGCCGACCTCCGACCTTCCTCCTGCGTCCCTCCTTGCCTTCCGTCTGGGGATCCCGTTTGATCTGCGATATGACAGCAGCTGCGCCGCGTCGCAAGCCCGTAAATTGACCGGCGAGCGCTCGTCGGCCTGACAGACGCATACGCGCACGAGCCCGCAAACATTGCTTCAAGCCAGCCCAGGAATGCACCAAGTTGTCAGGTGGCCCTTGAGCCACTCGAGCAAGTGAAGACAGTATAAATAACCCGTTAAGTGCACGCAAAGTCAAGGACAATTTTCAGACACAGGCTGGCACCACTTTAAAAAAAAAAAAACAACCCTGTTGTCTATGAGATTTGTTCCCAGGATTATTTTGCCCAGACCTGCTAATGTCGTCCCCCCCCCCCCAGTCTCCAACTGTGACCCGGGTGGTCGGGATGCAAGTCCATCATCCGAGTGTCCTTGAGCGAGATGCTGAAATGGTGGAATGTTGATGCGCTTGCGTGGCCTCAGGTTTAAAAGTCCCCATTTGCAAGTTTATAGCCCTCATAAATGAATCGGGTGAAACTTCAGGCGTCGCTTTCCACAGCAATGTCAGCCTAATAATGAGAAGCCACGCCGATTTCTAACGTGGGTTCAAATATTCTCTCGCCACATACGAAAGTAGCCAAACTGTCGATACCGAGCATGATGGTTCCAAGGCGTACTTTTTGGTTCCGCTCATCGACCGGCTTTGCTGATTATGCTCGTGTGTCAAATGACGTGGGTGCGTCACGATGCTTTTCGATGTCCGCGACTTGACATTTGTTTTTTTTTTTTTTACTAAGAAAAGAAATACTACACACCCAGATTAGCGAGTGGAGTCCATCTGTTCCTCGATGCCGCCTTCTGATTGGGCGGATGGATGTGATGATGATGATGACTGGACGGCGTGTTCGGGTGGAGTGACCCAGCTCCGCTAACCTCACGACCTCTTTAGGTCAGGACCGCGCGCGATCGTCGACGCACGTATAAGCCACCGCATGCGAGTACATCAAGTACGAGCATGTTGTTACTCTGTCAAGCCTGCGTTGAGATGAGAGGGCAACACTGGACGGTAATCCTTTCTTGATGAACATACGTTTTCATCCCACAAACGTGCATACGACCAATACGACGTGTCAAAACAAATGCGCCGATTTTAAAAAGATTCCCGGAAGATGAATAAAATAAAACGGCACAAGGAAGGCGATACGTCGTTGGGAACGTTGACCTTAACCCCTGCGGCCTTTACGTGCACGAACGCTTTGAGGTCAGCGAACGCTGTATTAGGGAGTGAGCTCGTTTGAAAGCACTTCAGATGAAACGGTAATTCACTTTTGCGGCTTTCCGGAGACTTTTCAAAGCACTGCTCCGTGGAAGAAGCTGTTCAAGTGAGCGATGTCGCCGCAGAACTTGTTAAGTCTGCTCTCAAGGCGGAACTTGCAAACTCTCACATGCATCCCACTCATTTGTCCCCCCCCCGATAATTTAACAGAGTCATTGGTCCATCCGATGTCGAGCTCACGAGACATGACTACCGGTAATGTCTTGATCTCCATGTGGCGACATGACAAAAAAGTTGTCGGGACCACATTTGTCCGTTGACCACTTTGAATTTGTTATGAATTCAGAGGAGCTATGACTCAAACCGGCAGATTCTTCTTTCCGTAAACCTTTGCCCGGACGGACCTCAACACGCAAGGCGCATATCCTGACCGGTAGCTGTGACTCGTCCAGATGGTGGGAAAAGCAAGCAAGCAAGCAAGCAAGCAAGATATTAGTGGATAAAGTGACGGAGACGGTCGTGGCTTGGCTGGGGTTTGGTGGCGCACGTGGGGGTGAGAGGGTTAATGCGCTTTGATTGGAATGCACAGCTGCCTCGGTACACACACACACACACACACACACACACACACGCACACACACCCACACACACATTCACCCTCAAACACACACACACACACACATTCATGCACGCACACACAAAGACCATCATGTAAACAAAT
>CAAKHF010011526.1:0-17094 GCA_901007745.1 Hippocampus kuda
AATGCTATTAGCCCGGAATAGTTTAGCAATTATCTTCACATGCTAAAATGCTTCCTTGCTCATGCTAGCTTGCAATGCTAAAGATTTTGAAATACTTTTTTAAAATATGAATTTACTTTATTCTTTGTTTTATGCATTTTGTGCCAAACAATAATATGAAATATACAAAGTAAAATGATAGAGGTTAATTACATTTTTAGCAGTGTTATAATGATAACAATTAGCCTTACATTTTTAAATGCTAATCTTTTACCAATCAAATGTTTTAATAATTTAGCTAAACAGTTTACAGAACATGTCAAACAATAACATACATGGAGTAAAAGGAGAGAGATTAGTTACATATTAGCGTAGCCATTACCTTAGCAATTAACTTCACATGCTAAAAAAAAAAAGCTGAAATTGATAATCATAACTCTAACTACTTTCCAAAACGTATCTACAGTATAAATGTTCTATTTTTTCCAATGCTAATAACCACATTATTCAGGTCAAACTAGCGACCTCAGCTTAGCATGTGATTTAGCCTTCTGGTTATTGTATTTGATACAGTGAATGTGTATGCTACATCATAGTTATTTGATGTGCGTATAGGAAGTGATTACTTGACTTTTCTTTAGTTCAGTCAAAAATTTTAAATAAGTCAACACTCACCAGGCTTCAAGTCCTCCACAAGAGACATGTGACTGCGGAACGAGACTTTGGTGGCCTTTCCCAGCTCTAGACTACGACCTACCAAAATATCATACCTGCAAAAATCAACATGTTCAGTTAAAAACAACAACAACAAAAAAAAAATTACCAATACACTGATGCTAATTCCTGTTTGTTTGAAAACAAAAACGAAATCCAGGCATAGTCAACCAATACCAATGAGATCACACAGTGCACTTGCTGTATGGTCATCTGACCATGCCGATGTGTACTTTGTTGTTTATTTTTACTGACCTGCTTCAACTCCATTGTCTCGTTATGTCGTGTTTTGCATTTCCTACCTGCAGAAATGAGAGTCATCTCCAGAGCAAATGTCTGAAGTGATATTATAGAACGGGTCATCAGGGATCTCCGGGATTGAAAACTCTGGAATAAAATCGGGGTCGTGTCTTGAAGAATTGTAAAATGTGTCCAAAAGGTATTTTGAATCGTACGTGAACAAAGCGGATGTGTTGGAAACAGCCCCTAGAAAAAAAAGAAAATATTTCCAAAATTATATTAATGTGGACAACGGCTTATTTAAGTAAAAAAAAATTATCACAAATTTTTGAAAAATATTTATAATTTAATTATTGCATTTGTAAAATGCTCACAGCTGGCCCCAAAGCTGAAAACCTCCTCAGAGTTACTGCCATTGACCGCCACTGTGCCGTGGGCAGCAAGCAGGTCGTCGCCAGGCACGCCGTTCATGTTGCCCAACAAGCCCTGCGTGGAGTTGTAGAATTCTTCCGGGAGGAGCACCGTTGCTGTAATGGCATTGGCACGGAGACGCACCTCCACGCCTGCGCCGCTGGGGAACATCACCGTCACGTTTGTGCCGGAAGGTGAAAACACAAACACACCTAATATGACACATTCAAGACACAATTTAGCATTTGCAAATTAACTCTCCAAAAAGATGTTTTTTTTCCACATAATAGTTTTTTAATATATGTGGATATATTTCTATATAAAAGGCTCTAGAACGCCTGCGACCCTCGTGAGGGTAAACGGATTAGAAAATGGATGGATGGATGGATCTTAAAATTAGGAAAATGTAAATCCACACATACTGAAACACAAGTATGCGGTGTCCACTGTTTTCATGGCATCATTTTGGCATGCTTTGTGCAGAATTTGAGTAACAAACATGATTTTTTTTCTTTTTTTTCTTTTTTTTTTTTTAGCAAACCTACTATATCTTTGGTCAGTTTCTCCTCACCGCTCAGGTCCATCCAGGTTTGCTCATTGAACAGAAGTTGCTTTTGATTTTGTAGCACTTGCAGGTTGTCATCACCGGCGAACAGACGCACCTCAATGATGTCTGAGTAGGCCTCTTTCATGACCACCGACGACAGCTTGGTTGCACTTCCTGTGAGGCGAAAAACAATTTTATCAAACGGTGTGGAAGTGCACCTACAACACAATCATCTACGTATTTAGCTCACCGTTGACCTGCTCGGTTCTGCCTTGGATTGTCAGATCCTTCCCAGGAGCGATCAACAAATTGTATTCGCCTTTGCCATTGAAAGAGTAGCGGATGCCATCAAACGTTATGAAATGTGGATCGCCAAACACGACAGCTGAGGACAGAAACGGAGATGAGTGAGTCGCAATATATGGTATGGGAGCGCTTTTTTGTGATACGTGACAGAATCAATTAAATGTTGACACTGTGCCCCTTGTTACAGTGGCTGAAAGTTTATTCAATACATACAATACAATGCAATACATCTTTACTTTTATACCGCTTTCACAACAGCTGCTTTCACAACATGCTCCTTCCTCCTCATCCTCAGCTCCAGCAGCCATCCATCCACCCGCATCAATGCAGACTCCAACAGCAGGGACAACTTGATCGACATGATTTTGGCTAGGTGCAGTTCAGTCGTATTTATCTTTAAAATAGGTTAGCATTTAATATTTTAGAAATGTTCAATTTCTCCATTAATTTTGTGATTTTTTTAAAAATACAAAATGCAGTTTTTTTTGTTTTTACAAAAATAACGTTTGGAAACTAACTTAAAGCACATTTTACGTTCGCACAATTAATTAAAATTAACCGTGATTATAACAAAATGTCATTCGTTTTCCTCTTTGACAATTAATTTAATACATGATAATTTGGGATAGACTTTAAATTCATTTATTTCGGTATTACAGCATGCTGTCAACCGGGAAAAGGACAGTCGAATAATTGTCTGGGGGTTGTAGTCCTGTTAATGTGTGTCGCTTATATAGACGTCAGCCAGCATTAGCCAATTAAACAGTGTTGTCAGATGACGTCACACAAGCGACGAGATTGCGTGCTTGTTATGGCTTGAGTGGCGCCATATGTTTGACATTTTCAGCTCGAAACGCGACGCTAGGTAAGACATGTTTTTCTTTTTTGGTTCATACATCTTTATCAATATGCATTATATAAAAATAGTACACTGTACAACGGGATTCAATACTTCTCAACAGGAATTCAAGCCACAAATACACTATAGGAAGCTGGCAACTTTACAAACAAGACATCCAAGTTTATATGATGCTTCTTACCTTTAGCAGCAGCGGTATTATGGATGAAACTAATTGTAATTCAAAGTCTGTGGACTGTAAGACACTATCTGTATTTTATTTGTGGGTGGATAACTGTTTTAAAAATGTTTTTAAACAAACTTTAAAATTGTTATTCCATAGTATTAACCATTGTGGCTTTTTTTTAAATTTATTTTGCAGACAAATCATACACATTTTATTAAAAACAAACAAACAAAAAACGAGCACGAATGAAAACTAAACTTAGACTAAGCAATTTTGAATAAACTATGATTGATAAAAACGAACGAAGCCACTCTGCAAACTAATTAATGCAAACTCATTTTAAAAAATAAAAACTGAAATTAAAACAAACTACTGTATATCGAAACGATAATAATTCCAAAACATCAATAACCCTGCATAGATTTGGTGGAGAAATAAAATAGTAGAATGAAAATATGTAAAATTTCAGCTAAATTTGGGGACTTTATTCTGAAACTGCGAAAATGCCCCGAATTGGCTAATTCAAGCATATTAGCTTGAATCCATGTAGTCATGTGCAAGGCGTACGTAAATATGCTCAATGCCCGCAATAATTTTGGAATGATGTCTTGGAAAATGTGGAATAATATAAAAATAGGAGAATCTGGACAATATGTAAAATAATTCTCAAGATGTCCTGAATGAGCTGAATAACTTGAAATTGGTTTGAATCGGTGAAGAAATGTGGAAGGACTAGATTGTCGAAAATCTGCATGTTAATCACGCAAATGCCAAAGAGCGACTTTAAATGAGAACTGACCTGAAGTGGGAGGCTGATATCTCCTGCAGTCGCTGGAGGGTCTGTGTTTGAAGTAGTAGTGGCAGTTGTCTGACCAAAGGCAGCAGTAGTAGAAGCTGAGTACATCGTACACCCAATGGGACTGGCCAGGGACTCTGGGGGGGTCGCGGTACGGGGGTGAGCCCCAGTCGTGGGCACGGTCTGGGGTGCTCCCTCCGATAGAGTCGGCCGTCAGGACCTGAGCGCCGCTGCTGTCGTAGCAACACTGCTGACCCGCCCCGTACATGGGACTGCGGACGCAATGTTGAATCTGAGACGACTTGGATGGAATCTATCCGTTCATTTGACAATTTTCATGAAAAATGTGGAATTTCTCAAAAACTTAAATGGCTTCAATTGGGTGAGAAATTCTTGAAACGGAGGTGATTTTGTGACATCTCTCCATTCATTGTGTCGTTTCAATTTGGAATTCATCAAAAAGTTGGAAGATTTGAATTGTTTGTGAAATGTTGAATTTGAGGTGGTTTTGATCATTTTCTCCATTCGTTTGGGAGTTTAAATCTGGAATTCACCAAATGGTTTCAATCGCTGAAGCAACGCTAAGTTACGTTACTTACCTGGCTTGTATGGCCCTCACACAGTGAATGCTACCTGGGTGGTACGTGCACACGCTGCCTTTCTCCATATCGCAGCCGTAATCCGTCTAAATATGAAACATGAGATTAAAAAATTACTAAAAAACAAAGCATTACAATCTATGTTGAGTCCGTTTTTTTTTTTACGATTCGGATTGGCCTATATCACTGTAAAAACCCGTAATAAAAAAAAATCTGAGATGAAGCAGGGTTGCCAATGATGTACCCTGATATCGTGGGACAATTATTTTGAATTTTATTCAAATGTTGGAATATCGTCCGCTTACGTGGAATCTGCCCGTGTCAGCTCGGGCCTGCGCCAGGGTGCAGGGACAGTCGATAATTTCGCTGAGAAAGTTGGGCAGGTCGTTTTCCAGCCGGTCCCACGCTAAACATTTGTCCAGCGCCCAGGCCTGAGAGTTCTCACGGAACTTCTGCTCCAGGTGCCAGGCCAGGGCGTGATCCTCCGTCCACGCCGCTTCCACATTCCTACGCAGGTAATGTACGCATTGGAACAGTGATGAGAAAATACAACAAAAGCTTGGCGATTTGTAGTAACGGTAGCACGATAGCACAATTGCCTATGTTGTTTTTTAACTTATTGTCATAATGTCCGTTTAAAATAGAAACATGCTTTCTAAAATTATGTGTTTCCATTATGCGAGGGTAGATCATCAGTCATTCGAGTTATCGTAATCCGCTGAAGTCGCATGCAGGTAACTGGGCTCTTCGTTTTTTGTTGAATTTGTTGTGGATAGATTGATAGATGATAGAAAGCGACCACAATCGATGGCTTGCAACATAGCTAGCTAGTACGCTAGTTAGATAGATAGAAAGCTAACTACCACAATAGATAGCTCGCAACATAGCTATCTAATAAGCTAGATAGCTAGCTAGCAGGATGAATAGATAGAGAGCAGAAAAACAGTAATAGTTCTCTTGCACATAGAAACTTGAGCGCAATTAAAGATGTTATGATAATGGTCGAGGTTCTGTGGTCACTTAATATAAATAATATAGTCCTTTACTCTGCAGTCACATTTGAACAGTGAGGGCATACGGATCATACATTCTAATGTAACGTGTCCGTAATAGTGCATCATATTGATCGTGCGTCTTTTTGTCCCTTAGTATTTTGCGCTAGTCTGATTGTCCTGTCATATGTGCTTCATATTCACAGAAAGAAAATAATAAGACGTATAAAAATTCAACCTACATCAGGCCGTTTGGGTTTTCATTGGAGCTGACCCGGAGTGCTCCAAGTTCCCAGCTTGAGAACTCGGGAGACGGTTGAGGCACAAAAGTGAAGCTGCCGTTGTTCGCACTATCCCTAGCAAGAGAGTAAAGATACTTCCACTGCGCACGCCACTGGTCCGAATAAGCCCTTCCTGGAGGGGAGGCATTCAGAAACACATCTCTTTATTAGACACTCCTCTACAAATACTCTTGCAGAAAAAGACTTTCGGAAAAGTACTGATTCAACGCCTTTAATTCAGTATAAGTTAAGAGCGACCCTGTATAATTGTGGATTTGCATATTCTTTTTTTTAGCAATCCTGCATTTTTTGCATGAGGTAATGGAAAAGCACAGTATTGTCTTGTCGCCATCTTGTGGCATATTTAGGCAATAAAAAACTTTTTTTAAGCAAGTTAGCGTTGTTTTGACTCTGATGCTATCACGTCTTTGCGTAGCATTGTTAACAGTGTGAACTGAAAAAAAAGTTAAATTAGCTCTTGATAACAAAAATTATAATGAATAACCAGGAATAAGAGGGAACTTAAATATAGTTGGGAAAAATAGATTTTAGCAATATGCTAACTTGAGTTTGCAGTGAAGTGGAAAAAAAACAAGGAGATTAAGGTGCTGTGATGCCCCCACAAGCGGGCAAGGAGAGCCCTTACTTTTAAATGAATGCCTTCCTCTGAGTTGTCCGAAAAAATAATTACTCATCAGTGCAGTACCTGAAAATGTACTTGAGTAGTAGACGTGCAAATAATGGGTTCGGCCTCAGCACTTCAATTAGACGTTGTCAAACCAGCTGTGTCCTCACCCGTCTCCCTGTAACCCCACAGCTCGATGTTGACCCTCGGGGCTCGGACCAGGGACGTGTTCCAGGTCATCTGCAGAGGGCCACCCACTTGAGGTGTGCCGTAGTACTGCCACTTGGTGGAGTTCACCAAAACCGCCTTGAACTTGGAGTCCAACTTCCCAGTATGCACTGCGCAAAACATTGAAAGGAGAGATACGAGGACAGGGTGCAACATTCGTTTTTCACTAAAATATTAAAATGGCTTAAAAAAAAAAGATGAAGTATCAAAAGTGAAATTTTTCCATCACATCTCAACTTTTGACACCGTAATGTTGTGGGATACCTGCGAGCCAGGAGCCCACTCTGTTGAACGTGATGCCATAATTGGAGGAGATTTCAACAGAAACCCAGCCAGTTTGGTAGAGCAGGGGCGAGATGCAGTGGCCTCGGTCACTGTCGTCCACGTAACCCTCTGTTCTGATGTCATTATTGAACCTGAAGGAAAAGCAAATGCCACATTTTCACTTCGGGGTCTGCTGACTTTGGTTGCCAGTGGTTCAGAACATTCATGACTACATGTGAAGCTACGTGTGTGTGTGTGTGTGTGTGTGTGTGTGTGTGTGTGTGTGTGTGTGTGTGTGTGTGTGTGTGTGTGTGTGTGTGTGCGCGTGCGCGTGTGCGTGTGTGTGTGTAAGTGAGACATCACAACTCCATTTATGTTCTTGTCGTGTATGACTCCTAACACAAAAGAAAAAAAAATGACATCCATATGAAGAAGGAAAGTCATACCTGCACATTATTTGAGAACTTTGGTTAAAAGTCACATGGAGCAGGAGGAAATCGGTCCCGCCCAAAATGGATCCCGATTGTGGGGAGAATTCCATGCAGAATTCCTTGTAGTCAGGACAGCAGCTCTTCAAAGACGTACATGTCGGGTGGCACGAACAGGAGCTCAACGATTGCCCGCATTCGCCCTCGCATGACTCACCTCAACCACGGAAATAAATTTTAGTGTATCGTCGTAGTGTATCGTTTTAAACAAAATCTTCAAGGCACTTACTTAATGTCTCACTGATGCCTGAGAGGAGAAGAATTAAGGTGACAGCCGTGCATGTTTCCATCTTCTTCGCTTTGTGTGAGCTGCGAAGTCGTGGCTCACACTAAACCTTTGCTTGCCCACTCCGGGCGATATGCAATCATCAACCAAACCTCGTAATGATAATTTCATTGAAGGCTCATTGGAGTGTGGGGTTGTTGCTGGACTTTGGACCTGTTTTATTTTCACTCTTCACAGTCCGGAAAAAAAAAACAGACAAAAGACATTGGCACTGGTGTGTTTTACTGCTCAAATGACCACCTTTGACACCACTCAAAGTTTTATTTGTGCTTTTAATAAGGCGGAGACGTATATATTGTGTGGCCATGGTGATATAAAAACGAATTCATGACATAACAAATAACTCTTTTAAATGGAGTAAGGAATTAAACCCCGGATTGTTTTTGATGAAGCCTTAGGCACGTATTTTTTTTTAGGTGGTACTTCATCTAAAAAGTTAGAGAACCTTCAACGGGGACGTGTAAAGTCAGCAGCCATCCACTAGGAGGCAGCACTCAACCTTCCGTGATTACCAAATAATCTCTTTATACACCTGCTTTTATTGCCATCTTTATTTTAATGTCATAAACATAGTGACAATAATTTCCATTACAACATAGACAGTTCTGTTTCTAAGTGATTATTTTGTATGCATGTGTATCTTCTGGGGATTAACTACTTGGTCCTTGAGTAAAATATTGGCATAGTAACAGTTTATGCTGTTATGTGATGTCATCAAGTCGCCCAAAAAGAGTCAATTTCAGCTGCTTTTTTTTTTTTTTTGAGCGAGTGTGGCAGTAAGTAAAGTTTGTCGACAGGGGGCAACGTCGTCCCAACTCATCTGGATTTGGTGCTTGTGGATTCCTAAAGGGGACATTGAATGACAGGTGCGTTTGATTGGTGCTTTTTTCCAAACAGAGAGGTAATTTAGGAAAAAATAAATAATAATAATTACCACAGTCAAATGTCCATTTTTGGCCCTGTAGACCACCGACTCCTGACCGCTCCTGAAATCAACAACGCCTTCTCTGCCAGGCTGGATGTCGAATCGCACACTGGACATGACAGATGCATGTTTCATTCCAAATGAGACTAGATTAGGATTCCAGTGAAACCCCGCTAGGACCCGCTATGGCACCGTTTTGTCGTACTAACATACCAACATTTACCTATGCGCTGCTGATGCGTGTGTTTAAGTAACAGTTGTTCGGAATTATCGTACTAGTTATGCTAATTTCCCGTAGGCGGGATCACGTTCGCCTCGGCGGTTCACTGCATTAGAGTTTTGTTGATACCACACAGACGTGCCGACCTGCGTACCTGTCCTGGACCACCTGGATAAAGTCGCACTTGTCGACAATGGCGCTCAGCTTGGTCAAGGCCTCAAAAAGGAAGTCGCATTCCAAAACAAGATCGCCCTGCGACAGAAGTATTAGGAAGTATAAGGAAAATATTTGCACTCATGACCAATCTGGAGGCATTTACAGTTATTCGGTTTTACATTGGAGGCCTTTGCCAAGCAGTGTAAACAGGAAGTCACAATGAGTCTTGTGTTATTGGTCCTTTTCCATTAATTGTATTATTTCCATTTTTTTGTATTTTTTTCCCAAGTTTCCAGAGGACACAAATGAGGGAATTTATTCAAACAGGTCGCTACAAACCAAAATGACAGCCTTATTGTTCACTTTCACGGAATGGGTCCTTGATACTTTTTTGTTACTTCCGGTTCTGATGGGCACACCCGTCCAATTTCATGTTGATCTCTGAAATTGGTGTTGGGAGGCAGTTTTTTTCCCCTCACTTTCAAGGGGGCCCAAAGAGGGCTACTTCAAACCAAAATGGCTGACTTCCTATTCTATTCCGGGCATAGGTCCTTGGGACTTTTTTTGTGCGTCCTGTTCTGATAGACACGTCCACCGAATTTCATCTTGAACCAGTAAAACTGGTGCCAACTTTCCTGGGGGGGACACTAAGGAGTGAATTTACCAGAGCAGATCATTTCAAACCAAATTGGCAGACTTCCTGTTCACTACATGTGGATGTCTTTTTTTGTGTGAGAGTTGATCAATGGATACTATTGTTCTTTGGGTTCTTTGTTTTTTTTGTCTGATATCGGACCGATATCCGATTACAATATCAAATCGGGACACCCCTAGAAATTGGTATCTGCTATTAATTTTTTCCAAATTTCCTGGGCAAAATAATGAGAAGCCCAGAACAAGTAAGATTGTTTTTTTCTGAAAAATCAAGTCCATTCCCAGCTGTACCTTCTGCTTGACGTCATCGCAGGTGACATGGAGAATCAGGAAGTTGTCACTCAGGTTGCTCACAGAAACTCCTGTAGCCAAAACCACAGACAGACGCACATTGAGACGTTGTCTATCTGTGTTGTGATTCCTTAACTCGTCTGCGGTTGAGGTTGACCTTTCAGCGAGCCATAACGGATCCTCTGCTTGATCTTGGCCTCGTCCAGCAGATAGGCGGCGTCTCGGGTGAAGACGAGCTGCCGAGGACGAGGGCGAAAGCCGTTGCGGTCATACTTCACCACCGGGACGCTATACTGCCAGCGGGAAAATGCAGAAACTTAAATCACCCTGCTTTACAGTACAATGGCAACAATCTGAAAAATGAAGACCGCAAAAGTTAGTAGTTTACCTTGACATTCTCATGTTGAATCATCCGCAACGCTTTCATATTCATGTCTCTGAGACCTGGATTCATTGAAGATAAAAGCCGATGAGTGATTTCATAAATAAAATGTAAGAATTGGGAAATAAATATAAAATGTCAACAATGCACTTCCTGTGCTTAAATAATTGAAGAATAAAACCATAACAAAACAAATTTGAACAATTAAAAAAAAAATTCAAATAAAAAAAAAAGTACCGGTAGCCAAAGAAAGCATTTAAAAAACTTAAAAAATCTAATAAATATATCATCAAATAAAAGAGCAATTGTCAGCACAATTTTTAGAATAATTTGAAATGATAAATATGAAAACACGTTGGACTTGCCTATCCTGGTGTCGAGGAAGGGTGTGCGCACACTGAGCGGGTAGCTCTCCTTTTTCCCTTTGAACATGAAACTGGTCTGCACTTTCAACAGAAGCTGCAAACAAGCCGAAGTTATGAAATATCACCGCCGCTTGCCAACGCGTGTGTGTGCGTGCGTGCGTGTGTGTATGTGTAAAACACACTAGTGCCTTCCGCTCCTCAGTAATTCCTTGCACATATTTGCGCACCATGTGGCGAATGAAGAGTTGCTTCAGGAACAGTGACGTCTGCAAAGTAGGATGGGTAGGGAAGAAAAAAAAATCTGTTTTGAAAGTTATCTAAATACTCTTGGATGCACACAAATGTTCCCTAAAAATAACCCACATACTGTTAAATCTCCTGAAAAAAATGCATAAAAGTTCCCGAAAATATCCGAAATCTACTGAAACACTCCCTAAGAGTAATCTAAATACTCCTAGATGTACTCGCATATACTCTAAATTACCTAAATGCCCCCCAAAAGATTGTAAATCAACTGAAATAATTCCAAAAAGTAATTAAAATAATTCTTCGATGTACTTCAAAGTTAAATACTCTTAAATCTACTGAAATACTCCCTAAAAGTAATTTAAGTACTCATAGATATCGTGAAATATTTAAGTTACCTAAAAACTCTAAAATCTACATGGGGAAAAAAAGTTCAATACAACCAAATTTACTTGAAAAATATTCTCTGTACTGGATTTTTAAAAATTCCAAAACATTTTGCATAATTTGAAAATTAAAATTTGCGTGATTTCGGCACACGGGCAACGGCTTGTCAAAATTCCTGGCAGACCTCTTTCAAGATGGGCGGGGGGGTGAGCCACAAGTCCTTGTGCAGAAGCGTTTTGGGGAGGTTTTCCCTCAGGCGTGTCAGGTAGCTGTGCCGCACGTAGGACAGGTACTCTCGGTTGTCGGCGCCGCTCGGCTCGTTTCGGGTCATGAAGCCTTTGATGAACCTGCGGCGCACGATGACAACACATACGGGTCACGTCAGTCGGCATCCTTGGTGGATGATTATAGGAGAACCCCACCCCCCCCAAAAAATAAAAAAAAATAAGAATGGAAAATTAAAAAACAAACAAACAAAAAGAAAGAAAATTACAAAATCCGGGCCTGAATGCAAATAGTGAAAATCAGCACCCATTGTGTAAACCATCCATAGATTTGTTTTTTTTTGTCCCCCAACATTTTTAAAAATATATTTCAATCTTATATTTCATTCATTTATATTTTAATTCTGCCTTTTTGTGTCCGTTTTATAGTAAACCTCAACTGAGAGTCACAACAAAACCGCTTGAAGCAAGCACACTGGGTCTCGCTAAAAAACGGAATCAAGAGTGTATTCTTTTCACCAAAGTCAAGTTATACTATTGACAGCGACAAAGGGTTGGAGGGGGGGGGGTTGACTGTACCTCTTGATGATCGCGACAGCCCATTCCCTCTTTTCTCGCTCCTTTCTGGCCATCAGGCCTCGCCAGCAGTTCTCGATCTTGGTGGCTGCGGCGCACGTGAGTCACTTGTAGCATTTTGTCATCACAGCGTCAAAGAATAAGACCGAAAAATACAAACCAGCTTCTTTCTGCTTCTGGTAGTCGCCTTTCACTCTGTAGCCTTTGTACTTGGCCTGAATTTTTGTCGCTGCAACACACGCACAGGCACACATGTCAATTTTGGGCATTACGGAAAGAGCCCTCAAAAGATGGAGTCAGGTTCCATTACAGGATGTCTTTTGCAATTCATAATTTCTGTGCCAGGAAAAAAAAAAGTGGATATCACCAAATGTTGACTATTTTCCACTTTGTCTCACCCAGCTTATGTTTGCAAACTTGAAAGGCGTCTTCGGTGGCAAACAGAGTTCTTGGATGGCGAATGAAGATCTTGGTCCTTGAGGCGAGCAAAGGTGACAAACAATGACACTCGGATCGAGTTCCCAAAGGAGACTTTGATGGGAATTTTTCTTACCGGCCCATCTTGTACTCGTCTGGTTGGTAGCGCAGATGCTTGATCAGCACTTGCACACCTTCTGCCGCCGTGCCTTTCCAGTTGGGCCACGTGTCCGGACAAAGAGGCTTGTACCTGACGATGGAAGCGGATGACAAAATACTGTAAGAGTTGACGGAACCTTTTACTAAACCCGTTGTTTTTTTTTAAACCTTGTATATCGTATTACTGTCTTGATACTATTGCGCATCAACACAGCACCACCACAGACAGAAATGAATCTGCACCGAACTTACCTTGGGAGTGTCAAAGCCAAGGCCCGGGGGCCAGATCTGACCCCGCCACGTCATTTTAAGTGGCCCGCGAAAGCAAATCAAGTATGTCAACTTCCACGATGCTTGCTAAAGGCTGAACCCAAATTTCAAACTGCCATGTCTAATCCGTAACAACAATATTGAAACAAGCCATTATTCTTGACTTCTGATTTTTAAAAAAAAGTTATCCATCAAGTTGTTGTTCACTGTGGAGGTGGTTAAACATTTACAGTACGTGATTTTACAAAATTCATAGTCATAACGGCCCCTCCGAGGGGAAAACGTAACGACAATGTGGCCCGCAAAAAAAATGAGTTTGACCCCCCTGCACTACAGCGATCCGTTTTTTTTTTTTTTAAATTCAACAAGCTAGCAGCAAATGTATCTAACCTAATAATTGTCACTTGTTACTGTCTAAACGTATTTAGACTTTTGACATAATGTTGCAGAGGTGGAGTTTGACAACACTTCTTAGAATTCAACCAAGTGAACTGACTTGGTCTCAAGTAATTTTCAACATTTATGAGTGTGTGCAATCATTTTAGATGATGCGGGGGCAGACCAATAGTATCGATTGGGGGGAAAAAAAACTGTGAAATTGACCACATTTGAACACACGGGGTTTCCGCCCGACAGAAACATCATCACGTGACTCACTCCCACTTCTGCGCTTACCTCTGGAGGAAGATCTCGTATTTGCGACGGTAGGCGAACCCCGCGCGCCGTACCCTCAAGTGTTCCATCAGACCCAAGTACTTCACCTGATGTCTCACCAGGACATCATCGAAGCGTCCTATCGGGAGGCGCGGCGGCTCGGTGAATTCGGTCGTTGTGTTAATGTCCGCGCGGCTACAACTTAATCATTTTATGTGACTGAAACGTGAAATTTGAGATTTGATTTATGGTTGCGAAGAAAAGTGCTCACCTGGCTCTTTGGCTTCATTGGGTTTGATGCATCGGACATACCATGGCTCTTTGGTCCCGAGGATCTCTATCAAGCCCACCAGGCTGCTTTTAAACTGCGTCACTACCTGCACCAATAAAATAGCTCGATAAGGCAAAAAAAAAACCAAAAAAACCCTAAAACAACAAAAACGAAAACGAACGGTCGTAAAATTTACAGTTTCGGGCCTCTTCTTTTGGTCCGGCTCACTCGGAGGGAAGCAGTGTTTGATGATTAAATTTTTGGACTGTTGCATTACCTTGAGTGGAAAAAAAAAATCTGGATTTGAAAACAAAAGTCGACATTGGCCTCGCGGCAGAGGGGGAGGGATGAGAAGATGAGAAGTGGCTAAATTTACATGAGCGAAGGGGTGGCCCCTTCACAACTGACTCGTGGTAGCGCGACACGAAATCGGTGTCGGACAACGTTACCTCTTTTCCATTTCTGTACAGCAGGTCGTTGTTTTTGTCCAGAAATCCTGAAAATTGATCAGAGGTAAGAAATGAAAAGTTACAAGGACTGCTATGATTATTTTTTATTTTTTTTGAGCTGATGCCAATTCTGATGTTTGGCAGAATGCATTTCTGAATTTACAAAAAATAATAACAACACATGAGGAATAAAATAACTTCTTTTTTGGGGGGTTCCTTAACACTTCCAGCAATGAATATATGAACACAGGCAGAACATAGAGAGAAAAGTCTGCAATAATTTTGTTTGCCAATTTATTAACTCATTCACTCCCAAAGACGTTTTTAAACGTCTTTTCAGACTTGGTCTAGAATTGGCTGGTACTGAATGAGTTAATTTTTTTTGCTTGGGGTTGAGTGTGAGTGTCAACACATTACCTTTGTCTTTTGTTGTAATGTGTTTGAAAAAAAAAAACTATAGGGGAAAAAAAAAATCTGCCCCCAAACACAACAGTGGACCCTTGATTAGGCACAGCAGATTTCACACCTACGACACTGTACGTAACTTCTCCAGCGTAGTGCAACAGGCGGAAGTCTCCCCTCGCCAGACTTTTCCTCGTTTTCTGGTCTGCTAGTTTGTGTCTGCCGAAGATAATTAAGGGTTAATCGGCAAATTTTGCCTTTTCACTCCCGATCCGTGTAACCCTCGGAAAGAAAGAGCTTTCTTTACGTGACAAAATGAGGATGGCCGCCGATTATTTCCTCCATTTTTTCCAAAAGAGTGAAGTCCGTGGCTTCTCCGGGACGTAAACATTCCTCATCCTTAACACAAGGAGATAAGCATTAGAAATGCTTTTGGAATCAAATCTTCATCCTCATCTTCACCAATAATGAGATGATCCCTCTGTGTTTCAACTCCACGAGGTCGCAGATGATCTTATTGTTGAAATATGGCACGGGCTCCCACTGCGTATTCAAAACAAGAAGGAGGATGTCACTCGGGTTGTCTGGAAAGCTGCTGTTGCAATCAAGCGCCGAGACGGACCTCGACGCCTTCCATCTCGTACTCAGCCTGCTCCGACTTGAGGGTGAGCTGGATGAAAAGCTGCTGTAGCTTCTCGTTGCAGTAGTTGATGCAAAACTGTTCAAAACTTGAAGAAAAAAAAACCGTTTTCAGGCCGAATGGGATTTCTTTGGTCACAAAACACATTCTTGAACATGCCACAAGATTCACTCAGAAAACCTTTTGGCGCGGCAACTTGCCATGACTGCTATTTTAACATCCAACTTCAAGTTTTTCTAAGCGTCCCGCCATGCATTTCGCCTTCAACGTAGCTTTTTGCGCTAGCTTTTCAGTCATGTAGTGTCTCAGTCCGAACACTAGGGGCGCTATATAAAAGGACCTCATACGTTTATATTAAGATGAGACGAAGAAGAAGACCGTGAAAGTTACAGTATCGGAGCATTTTTTTCATGAACCAATGAAATGCAGTAACGTGCCGTCTTTTTTTTCTTTTATTAAAATACTTGTTTATAGATATGTAAATGTATATAACACCCACCCTCTCGCCCCCCAAAAAAATTTGAAGTGATCTCACCTGTTGACAGTGAACACCTCAAATCCATAAATGTCCAAAAGACCGATGACGGTCTTTCTGGAGGAATCCTAGAAATCATTGAAATGATTCACGTCATTGGATGATCTGTATTTCGAGAGAACTTTT
Source organism: Hippocampus kuda (assembly GCA_901007745.1). Taxonomy (NCBI): domain Eukaryota; kingdom Metazoa; phylum Chordata; class Actinopteri; order Syngnathiformes; family Syngnathidae; genus Hippocampus; species Hippocampus kuda. The sequence continues at coordinate 16,131 of CAAKHF010011526.1, forward strand.
AAGCTGCTCTTTGTTGCTCACCACGTTAGCTAATGACTCATTGATCTTGTTGACCAGCCAGTTGAAAGTGCGCCCGTAGACAGCTTTGGCAAGGGCATCCCTGGCATATAGAGCGTGATCCACCGAGAAGGGACTGAAGACCTTCCCCCACCCCCCCACACACAAGAGAAATGTCATCAAAATAACACCCATTAGACAATGATTACCTCACCAACAGTGTCAATCAAAAGTGAGCATTATTATTTTTGTCAATGCAGATTTTCTCCCGTGTTAGATCTCGTGAGTTTCTTTCAGATGTAGTTACCTCCTCTGTTTTGGCTTCAATCTTGCGGTGGGTTAAGCCCTGTTGTAACACCTGAGCGGGAATCCCAAGCAGCTGGAGGACAAAGACGCCATTACATGTATTTACTATTCGCCCGGCTAGAAATGAATGTTTTGGTTCTGCGTCGAACCTTGGACAGCCAGTGCATTTCCTGGCTGTTGTGGAGAGCGGCGTATCCTCGAGTGTCTGCCTCAAACTTGAGGTTGCCCAAGTGGAGTACGCTGGCGACAATTCCAAACAGGTGCTGCAGGTTCAGATCCGGAGAGCACACCCGGGACAAAAAAAAAGACATGAGCGCATCGACTTGAATCCCTCCAATTTAAAACGTACCGTCCTTACATCGGAAGTGTATTCAAAAAATGTCTCAAATTATCTTTTAGTTTTATGGGAGAGAATCCACACCCTTAATCTAGATTTTTTTTTCCCCTACCTCAACGTCACTCTCGCTGAAGTCCACGACCGAGAGAGCTTTGCGCACCGTCCTCCAGTCGCTTCTGTCGTTGACGGAGCTAACTTTGGCACAGTCACCCTGTCGGGAGATGCGCAGTTAGCGAGTTACTTGTGGTTTTTCGCGAGTCGCAGCACAGCTCAGTGCCCCCCCCCCCCCCCCCCCCCCCCCCCCCCCCCCCCCCCCCCCCCCCC
>CAAKHF010011528.1:0-20704 GCA_901007745.1 Hippocampus kuda
CCCGTCCCCCCACCCGAAGGCGGAGGGAGGCAACCCTCTCGTCTACTGGTGTGAACCCCAATGTACAGGCACTGAGCCGGGGGGCAATGAGTATGCCCACACCTGCTCTGCGCCTCTCACCGTGAGCAACTCCAGAGTTGAAGAGTGTCCAACCCCTCTCGAGAGAACTGGTGCCAGAACCCAGGCTATGTGTGGAGGTAAGTCCGACTATATCCAGTCGGAACTTCTCTACCTCGCACACCAGCTCGGGCTCCTTCCCTGCCAGAGAGGTGACATTCCACGTCCCTAGAGCTAGCTTCTGCAGCCGAGGATCGGACCGCCAGGGTCCCCGCCTTTGGCTGCCGCCCAGCTCACACTGCACCCGACCCCTTTGGCCCCTCCCATGAGTGGTGAGCCCATGAGAAGGGGGACCCACGTTGCCTCTTCGGGCTGAGCCCGGCCGGGCCCCATGGGTGCAGGCCCGGCCACCAGGCGCTCGCCATCGAGCCCCACCTCCAGGCCTGGCTCCAGAGGGAGGCCCCGGTGACCCGCGTCCGGGCAAGGGAAACTTAGATCCATTTATTGTGATCATCATGAGGGGTCTTTGAGCCGTGCTTTGTCTGGCCCCTCACCTAGAAGCCCCAGACAACTTAGCTCCTAGGATCATTGGGACACACAAACCCCTCCACCACGGTAAGGTGACGACTCACGGAGGGGTGTATATATATATATATATATATATATATATATATATATATATATATATATATATATATATATAAAATGATTTTCAAGTTTTTCAAAACAAGGGCACAAAGGGTAGACCTGAAGGATCTCCAGAAACAAATTTGACTTCCTGCCGAGAATGCAGACCAAACTCTGACACGAGCTGTTGTAAAACTTCCAATATGAATGATGGTGGGGTTCAAACAAAAGGTGCTATCTTCTAAGTTGTTTATCAAATCCAGATGTAAACATCTGGGAAAAAGGCTGAAATGGCCTTGCGATTGGCTGGCAACCAATTCAGGGTTGACCCTGCCTCTCGCACAGAGACAGCTGGGATAGGCTCCAGCATGCCTGTGGCCTTTGTGATGGTTAGTGCTTCGGCGAACGGATGACTGGATGGAAATGGCTAAAATGTTTATCACTTGTCTCATGTTTACCTTGTAGTGTCACACGGAAAGTCTACAGTAAAAATAAATTGCTTGCTGTCTGCTTCGAAAAGAAACTACATACCCTTCGACTAATTGATGCTCTTCATTTTTTGACATCTTTAAATATAAGTGTTACAAACACATGGATGTACCATAACCAGGCTACAAACATACAGCTGCTTGGCAATGGTTCAGAGCAAGTGAATTTGCAAACAACAACATAGTTGCTCTAAGTGCATTGTAGTTTGTCTTGAAAAATCTGCTGCATGACTCACACTGTATGTCAATAGCCCAAGATTCATGTCTTACATATGGAAACAGAGGCTCATGGTAATCATGAAACCAGAGGTTGAAGCATCTGCGCTGACAGAGCTTTTCGTGTCTTCCCTTTTGGCTTCCTATACTCTCCACCGGCATACAACAATATCACATTACATCTTATGCGCTCCTTATCATTTTAAGTGTGACCGCATGTCTTAGAAAATACCTTTTGGGCATTTAATCCGAAAATTACACTACATACTTGCACTGTGAAGCTTTTCCAAACATGTATTTTGATCATGCATTTCAATGGAGCACTTTTGGAGAATGTTTTTGGAGAACATCAAAACCATACAGGAAGTTTCGGAGAGTGCATTTTACTCTAAAATGACTTTAGTTGTTCCCAGCCTAAAAAGAGGAAAATGTATACATGGGAAAGAGTAAAATATAAAGAGTAAATTTTATGCAAAGTATTTTAATTGTGTACCAGACAATTTGCCTATTCCAGCTATATGGGTGTAACATCAACCTTTAATGAATATTTTGAGGGCTCGATTAAACTTAAAGTCCCTGTAATGTGAAAATAAATGTGTCTTGTAAATTTGACATACCACCGAAAAGAGTAATAATGTCCTGCCAAATTTGAATGATAAAAAATAAATAAAAAAATCAACAGGTACTGTATACAGCAAAATGGATTGTTTAATTTTCACAGAGTCTTTTTTTTTCCCTCGAAGTGAGTTGTATTTGAAAACTTTGGAGTGCGATTCCCTCCCCCGAGTACATGAGGCTCTCATCAGTGTAAAATAAGGATGAGTAATTTCAGTTCTCATCAAATAAAAGTACATTTTATTTGTTTGGAGGACAATTAATACAATATTGAGTAAACTTTACACACAATATGTTTCTCTCTTCCAAGTGAAAATTTGACTGTTTAGACTGGGACCAAAGATTTTCTTTTAAAAGTACAATTCTCTATGACTCTACGAAATTTAGTGTGGACCAAGGTAATACTGCATTTTACAAGGATGTGTCTCCTGTCCTGTAAGTTGTGCAGGTCAAAAAGTCAAAAATGAGGTGCCACGATCCTTTGTGTGACCAAACTGAATTTGGGAAACCTGCTGATATAAGAAAAAACAATTCCAATTTCGTAGAGTACATTTTACTCTAATTGAGGAAACGTACTCTCAAAAAAAGACTAAATTTGGACCCAGTCGAACCAGAGTAAAATTTACACTTGGAAGAGAGAAAAATTTTCAGAATAAAATTGACACAAAAGTAGTGAATTTGATGGGAACATTAGTTACTCGCCCACATTTTACACTGATGAGAGCCTCGTGTACTCTGAGTGAAGAGATTTTGATCCATTCTAAAGATTTACTACGGCTCTCGTGGCCACGGGATGAAATTGTCCTCCGAATTTTTTCAAAACAACTCAATTTGAGGAAAACAGTTTTGATTCTTTAAAAAGTACTCTTCCAATATTATTGTGCAGATGTAAATGTGTGCATGCATGCGTGTGTATGTATCTTCCAGTGATTTAACACTTTATTGATCAAGTTGCACAAACTAATACGATCCAATGCAATCCAATCCTTATCATTCTGCAAATAAGTGGATTATTTTACACGTTTTCGTGGGCTCTACCATACACCGAAGTATTACATCGAGGTTGAAGAAACAACCCTTAGTGAACTCCTGAAATTGAAAACAGGAAATCTCAAACAATAAGGAGGAGAGTCAACTCAAAGTTGATTGTCTGAAGCTGCAAGGAAACGTAAAGAAAACACCAAATCAGTCTCACACTTATTGCCCACTAAATGAGAAAAGGCGTGTGTGAGTTGGTATTTCAAAGTTAGCCTTTTAAATAATCACAGACAAAATAACAGTAGACACAACAATCATATTGTTCATTATTTCCTGAGAGTTTGGGCAGGGGGAGTGTCGACTCTAAAGCCGCAGGGACTGGAACAGACTCATTGAAGTGAAAGAACAAAGATGTTGCATTTGGCAAAACATGATGCCAGCTGCAATATATCCTATGCTTGTTTTCAGTATCTGTGCAAAGAAAAAAAACTGCAGCAGTGATAAGATGCAATGTCAGCCTATTGAAAAAAAAAACAGAATACAGTATGTTTTCAAACAATGAAATTGTGGTTAAGGGCAGTTCTCTTGTGCAATAGAACACCACCTCCTCCAAGACCCTTAACTTTCCATGAACAAGCACGGGGTAATACTTCACTGATTGTACACAAGACGAAAGTATGGGTAACACGATTTAGAAAAGCAGGTACTATATTATGTTGATGCATGTGCGGCTAAACAACGCAAACAGTATCGTGACTTATATCTTAGACCGTTTTTCTCATCTGGGTTTTAACTTCAAAATCAGATATTAAAATGTGCATTGTAATTGATCACCTTGTTAAAAAAAATCAACATGATCAAGTTTTGGACAAAATTGTTCACATCATCAAATGTTCAAACGCTTTAGAGACAAAGTTTAAACTCATAAATCCATTAATCAGAATGAGGAGATGTGGAGCGCCAGCGGCAGTCCGCTGTCTGTGACGCTCTTCCTTCCTTTCCCACCCAGAGAAAACAACGGAGTCACACTGCCAGTTGAATCTCCGCTTTGCTTTCAATCTCGATTGGAGTGCTGTTATTTGAGATTTTTAACCAATTTTTTTTCAAGAGATTATTTGGTTTGGAGCATTTCAACCGAGGTATGCGTAAAAAGGCGCACCGTTTGCCGCGACGCATGGCCACCGCTTTTGACGAACACGACCGACAACTCCTCCGAGTCGATTAACGGTCACACCGGGTGGACTATTTACAAACAGCCACCTGTTGTCAGCGAGGAATCCAAACAGCATGAAGATCGTTTGCCTGTGGTTGTTGTGCATCTTGGATCTGTCAGGTCAGAATGTCAACGAACGATCTCATATCCTACTCTGAATTGTACGTTTTAACCATCGATGCGTGGTTAATGTTTTATTGGTAATTTGAATCTATTCCCCTAAAATTTAGAGCAATTCGTTTTGTTTAAATCGCGCGAGATCAAGCAAAATGTGAACCCTCTTCCATGTTTCCTGGCATTGTTCTCTGGATCTGTGGCTCAAGGAATGTTGGATCAACTGATATTGCTTCAGGACTTGTTGCATTAGTGGTCATTTCAGAAGGTTTGTGAGTAATATGCTTCACAAATTCCTTCATGTAGTTTGCTATTAGAATGTTCGTGTTTTGTATTCCAGAGACACTTCCACACTGTATTATTGGGGCATTTTACACGATGATTAATTAAATATACAAGTAGGCATATACTCGTTGAGTATCACGTTCACTGACCAGCCACGGCATTATGACCTCTTGCACAATAAGAATAGTATCCACCCACTGCTTCATTAGAACTGCATAAAATATTCTGCCTATGATGCAATCGTGTTTCACTTTGTATACCACTGCAAACTATATTAAAGGAAAATTACGTTGAATGTACTTAATTCGAATACGTACATCAGTTGCACATACATGAAATGTGGTAAACTGACATTTTATTGTTTTCAAGAATGTCGGGATTACATGAGTTTACAACATTTTAATCATGTGCAACTGATGTACTGTACACGAACAAATGAAGGACTTTTTCAGTGTACAACGACAATAATGAACATACTGACACACCTCTGATGTTTAATACAGCTCGTGTATTGATATTGGTATATTGTACAAAGTGATCGTTATCTTGTGGCTTGTTGAGAGGAAAAAAAGCCCTTTGGACCCTTTTTACCTGTACTTAAGTCAAACCTACACATCGATTGCACATGATTAAAATGTGTTGAAGCAACAACATACATCCTTTGAACATTTTGCAGGAAAGGAGTAGAATATTACATCAGTTTACCACTTTTTAATCACCTGCATCTGAATGTTAAGTACTTTTTTTTTCAAGTGTAGATAGGTAGGTACACATACTGTAGGTACTTTGCAAATTCTGTAAAAATAAATAAATAAATAAAAACAATAAAATCAGGTGTCAACTCATACTGAGAGAAAGAGAGTGAGAGAGAGAGAGAGATTAGAGTTGGTGATCGAAGAAGACAGTCTTTTTAGAAATCATAGATATATTTTAATCGACACAAATTCATTTGATAATTTCTTAGCGCTTTAAAAATGAACTGCTCATGGAAAACAATGACGATGATGAATAGGATGACAGAGGGTTTTTTTCACTATATCTTTCTTTATTCTCATGCTGAAGTAAAAAAAAAAAAAGTATACAGTGCATGAATGAGCCAACATACTCCACATCTGATCACATTTATTCCGTAGCCTAACACACGTGTTTTTGGAATGTGGGAGAAAGTCACGAGTGCCAGGTGAGAATGCACACAAGCACAGAGAGAACATGCAAATTCCTCACATGGGGGAGAAGTTCAAACCCTCAACTTCAGAACTGTGAGGCAGACATTTGAACCACTCGGTCACTATGTTGCCCTTACCTGTATTCTTTCGATCTAGAATTTGAAAAGCGATTGAACTAAATCCAAACTATGTTGCTTTTGGCAGACGAGTGGATCGCTTTAACAACAAACTCATGTCTTACAGATGCTGTAATTGACTTGACGATGATATCCACGGCAGAGGTCATTCAAGTGAATCACTTCTCCATCTCATGTATTAATGGAGAGCGCACCCCTGCCCAAGTGGAACTGGCCATCAAGCGAGACAACGAAATCCTCATATTTCCAAAGATGCCAAACTTCAAACTGCATAAACCGAGGAACAAGAAAGTCGTGGCCAGAGAGTTCCGAGATTTGGATAATGTGGGTATATTTTACTGTGAATCAGCTCAGGAAGTTCCGCCGCTTGAGACAGTCACAATGATCAACAACTTCGGAAGAGGTGCGCTCACATTTTATCTGATTTTGTCATCTTCTTCTCCTTTCGGCTAGTCCCTTTTCAGGGGTTGCCACGGCGAGTCATTAATTTCCATCTTTCCGTGTTCTCTGCATCCTCTACTCTGACTCCAACTACCTGCATGTCTGCATTTTATCTGATCTTGTCACGATTGCCTTTCAATTTCAGTTTCAATTTGGGGAAATAATAATCAATAATGTGTGTGTTATTCACAGCAAACTTTGTCCCAACTCACCTGACAATGACTGCTAATAAAGGGGAAACAGTTCACCTCAGCATGGTACTCCTGAGCTCCCAAAAGAGGGATGTAACATGGAAGTACAACGGCAAGCCAGCTTTATTTTTTTTAAATACATCCACAAAAAAAAAAAAAAAAGAAAACATCCTGTTGCAGGATACATTGAAGTCTATGTCAATAACAATGTACTTTGTGTAGGAAATTACTATTACATGACTCACTGGAACGACATGGTCAACCGCACCGCAGTGTTGACAGTGGAGAATGCAGCTTTGGCCAATCAAGGCATCTACAGTGCCAGCTATGTGGGGGACAGTCCTCTTCAGGGGGCCTGGATGAGACTCATTGTCAGAGGTTAGCTCCGATCGTGTGTCAGCCGAAACAGAAACACACCCTTCATAATGAATTTTAACACCTCGAGCACCAGATGTAGCAAGACTTTTTAATGGCAGACAGATGCTCATGCAACGACATGTAATAGCAAGGCCATAAAATACCAGCTAAAATGCCCAATAAATCAGTCAAATGTAGCTTCAGTGTAAATTGGGCAACTGTAAATCGTCCCCGTTGTCCATTTGAGGACATGCATATTGAAGCTAAGGCGCACAAAGACACAAATTAAAGTACGATTAATCATAGACTGTGAAACTTGTCTGTTAACTGGAATGTGCACTAGGACACAATCACATTTTTTGATCCACAACTACAGGACGTGAATGGGAAAGGACAATGCAGTGGCTTTAAGTGTTTTGAATCTATCATCTTCTGGATGTGTGCATTTTAATGAAAAGCCTGAAGTGTCCAAGACACACGCATGCCTCTGGAGTTTGTTGAGAGCTCATCTTTTTTGTTTTTGTTTTTTCTACCCAATGCCACCATGAAACTAAACGAAGCAAAATATGTACAGTAAATTGTTTTTGTCATGCCGTGCATTTCGATACCCCTGTAGACTACAAACGTAACAATCATCACATTTTTGACTTTATGCATCTGTTCCTCTTCGCAATACTCAGAACTTATCTCTCTTGGAGCAGATCAAATGACATTGTGAAAATATACCGCACGTTGTGCCCCACACAGTATATACAGTATTGTGATGACGTTTCAAAACTGCAGTACAGTATATGGCCCCACTTTTACTCCGTTAACCCTTTCAAGGCGGCGGTTACTATAGTGGACAGTTGATCAAGTCATCAGGTTACAGGGTGCACAAAAGGGTTAATATAACACTTGGAAGGTGCGACTTAGAAAAATACAGAGAAAAGCTGATTTGGTGCGCATTGAATGAGGTGTAAATTCAATGCAGGATTTGTCCACATAATATACTGTATTATTCTTAAGAGACATTAGTCAGACATCTCCACCCGCCATCTGTTTGGCTTCAGTTTTCTTATTTTTGAAATTTCTGCGTGCAAGTCATAATTTCATTTATGACTATGCGTGAAGCGGCCCGGTGGTCCAGTGGTAAGCGCGTCGGCCTCACAGTGCAGAGATATCGGGTTCAATTACAGCGCTGGCCTTCCTGTGTGGAGTTTGCATGTTCTCCCCGGGCCTGCGTGGGTTTTCTCTGGGTACTTTGGTTTCCTCCCACGTTCCAAAAACATGCATGACAGGCTGATTGAACACTCCAAATTGTCCCTAGGTGTGAGTGTAAGCACGGATGGTTTTTTTTGTCTCTGTGTGCCCTGCGATTGGCTGGCAACTGGTTCAGGGTGTCCCTCGCCTACTGCCCGAAGACAGCTGGGATGGGCTCCAGAACCCCCCGCGACCCTTGTGAGGATAAGCGGATCGGAAAATGGATGGATGATGGATGGATGGATGGATGGATGGATGGACTATGCGTGAAATGTAGCCAAAATACATGACACAAATTCATATACTTTAGACTAGAATCAAATACAGCTGGCCAAAAGGAAATCACATTTTATTTGGGATTGAGTAAGATGAATTTGTGAATGTTACAATTAATTACAAACATTTAAACTTTTTGTAGCTTGTCCAAATAAGAAATGGGGTCCCTACTGTGACAAAGATTGCCCGGAATGCCTCAATGGTGGCGTGTGTCATGATGTGGATGGAGACTGTATCTGCCCTCCTGGATTCATGGGAACTCGCTGTGAGACAGGTTGGTACTCCGGAACGTTGTTGCAAAAAGTATAAGAGATGGGGTGATAGAAGGAAATTTGAGGAATATATTTACATTTCCATTTTTCAGAAGTTGACATATTGAAATGGCTCAATGCATTGAGCATTATGAACAAATTCACAAAAATTCCAACTAGCGAATGCAGAATTGCGTGTTCACTCACTCTTTGTGGACGCTGTTGGTAGCAGGTGTAAAAGTAATGAAGACCCTTATTTCAAAGAGGATTTTGTGGTTTTGATGGCTCTCATGGTACAATTTGAAGAGCTTTGCGGGCCATTATTGAAAGGTAACGATGGCATGGCTCCCTGTAACTGCCTTTAAGTCAGCCCTTAGCTCACTCAGAAACTCCAACACTGCATTGCTGAATAGACAACATATTAGTGTAATATCTGTATATGTTTCTGGCATTTTAAACATGTTCATTTGAGGATCGATCTGTTCTCCTGCTCGGCTCTCATTTTGATTGTGCCTCCTCATCACGGTTATGCATAGCTGTGTCATTTGCATCTGCCTTTCAGACACTGTATTTAACCCTTTCAGGGACAGCAGTTACTACAGTGGACAGCCTAGCATGTTATCAGGTTACAGGTTATCATTATTGGTGCATGAAAGGGTTAAAAATGCAAAAGCAGTCATCACAATTGGTCTCAGACTGCAAAATTACATTGCACATGCTGAATAAATCCATTTGCATTTACTCCTCTCCGAGAACACGCAATATGAACCACACTTTGGGCATTGGCAGATGCAATTCTGGTTTCGCCTGGATAGTCGATGAGCTTCCACATCTGTTTGCATGAGAAAATTAAGTTTGCACCCTTTTTGAAGGCCAAAACTTTTAGTGAATCAGGGCCTACATGCTGCCTGAAAACTTCTGACAAGGACTGCAGGGATCAAAATGCACCCCAAATGTACTGAAATTCATCTCCTTGTAGTTGGGGGGAAAAAAACACATTGATGCTCCTCTGATGGTTTGTAGCCTGCAGAGAAGGAATGTTTGGCCGAAATTGCCAAGAGTCGTGCAGCTCAGAGCGGGACTGCAAGGGGCTGCGGTTCTGCCTACCAGACCCTTATGGTTGTTCTTGTGGTAGCGGCTGGTGTGGGAACCGATGCGAGAAGGGTAAGCACGATCTGCAGTGACTTTGTCAGCCTTAATTTGAATATACTTCAATAATGTACAGTGTTTCAGTATTTTATGTATTCATGTGTACATGCTTCTGCTTTTTTTTTTTTTTTTGTCAGCCTGCCATAATGACATGTATGGACCCGACTGCAGGCTGAGCTGTCGATGTCAGAATGGAGGAATGTGCAATCGCTTTAGTGGGTGTCAGTGTCCCACAGGATGGAGGGGACAAAACTGTGAAAAATCGGGTAAGTTTTTATGTCGGCCTCATGAGGGCGTTCACATTTGGCAGGTTCTGAACAGTTAATATTACAAAATAGGAAATATTCTGGCATGATAATACTGCCAATTTTTTTTTTTCGAGAGAGAGCAAGCATTTACCTAATGCCTACAATGCCTACTCCTTTTACAAGTCTTGAAAAGTTGCAGAAGTTTCTCACAAGCAAACTTCCAAACTAAGAAACAATGCACATAAAAAGTTAAAACACATCTGTTGAATTAGCTGCTTTTGTAATGTTTTTAATGCATGGAACAGTCACATCACTGACTGAAATTGTGTTATTACCATTATTTCTTTCTTTCTTTCTTTAATGTGGACTTGGGGCTAGCCCAGGATTTGGCAGCAGCATGTACTGTAACACGCCACAAGGAGGGCAAGCTGTTATTATAATTAAGCGTGAAATCAAGTGGAAAAAAAATTAACCAATGTTTGTTTTAATACTGTCAATCCTTAAATAATTAAATGGGTTTTTTTTTCATTTTATATTCTCAACTGAATGTCAAATTAAATGCTTGACAATCACATTGTCTCCATTAAGCCAATGATAAAAAAATGCATTGTTTTTTCAATGTATTTTTTTTACATCTTTGTTATCATTATTTCTTCCTTTTTTTAAATATTTTTTTAATGAAACAACCTCTCCCACCAGACCGGGCCCCAGAGATTTTGGACTTGGATAGTAATTTGGAATGGAATCTCAATTCCAGCCCAAAAATCTATTGTTCAGCTACAGGCAATCCACTGCCCAGTCATAACAGCATTGAGCTCCGAAAGTTGGACAGCACTGTGCTCAAGGTAAGAAGACCAACAGTTATGCCAATTATTCCAAGCCAGTGTGAAACTTATAGTTCCCATTCTGAACACCCTAAAATCTGTCACACAGTCTGTGTAACCATTCCCACTATTTAGCAAAAGGGGAATAAAATTGCATTGTCATCTCAAGAGAATCAGAGTTCTATGTGCTGAAGAAGAAGTCATTATATTGTTCATTATTATTTCCAGACCCAACCTACTGTTTTCAAACTGCAGAAAAGCTCAATTAGAATTAGTCATCAATTTAAATATACTGAACCAACAAATCCACTATTATCAAATTAAACACGATGAAATCTTATGATCTGGTTGTGTTGAAAATAGCACAATTAATGTACAAAGTACACAAAAACCTGCTCTGCCACACTATTCAGAAGCTGTTTGAAATTAACGGGTACAACTCTCTACAAAAAAATTCGAAAACAGGAACAAACATTCAGCAAAACTGTGTTTCTGTAAGAAGTGCTAATTTGTGGAATCGTTTCGGAACTGACCTGAAAAGCTGTGTTGTATCGCTTGCTCAGGTTCAAAAGTAAAGTACAAAAAAAATGATTTCAATCATTTCACCTCTAAACTGCTAAATTGCTTAAATGCTTGGAATGTGATTGCTTGAGTGTGGTGTAGTAGAATATTGATGATACATATGATAGGACAGTGATACAGATATAAATGTTCCAGAATGTGTGAGCTTACGTACTGCAAGTACATACCGTATGTTGTAGGCATACGGTATGTACAGTATAGGGGTGTTCAGATGGCACATATTTGCTTCGGTGCTGCACCGATGTATTTTGTTGCGATATATCTTAGACCAGAGCAAATTTTGTGGAGCGTTCACACGTACAAAGCCGCTGAGCATGTTAACCCCGGTGCAGCCCCACTTGCGTTCACACGACAGTTTCTGCAGCGGTGCAAAATGATGGAAAACAAAGAGTTGTTGTGTTGTTTCTTTTTAAAACATACATAACTGAAGCAACAACTGTACAGGCACGGCCTTCTCCTTCTCGGTCTCCGTGCCTTCTGGTCAAGAGGCGTTCAATGACCGCCCCCGAAAACGTAAATCAACGATGAGTTCAATGACACTCAGAAAAGCAAACATGTAATACGCCAAACAGAAAATCAAGAGAGGAAATCACAAAATAAATTCTATGGGGGGGTTGTGACCACACAACAGAAGAACAAACCACACAAACAGCTCCGTTTTCAACATGTTTTCAATCTTTCAGGTTCCATTGTCAAACTGAGCTATTTTATCGCAGCATGAGTTTCACCGCATTTTCTGTGATTAACATATTTTATGTGTCTTTACCATTTGTGTATTTCACTGACAGGCATCTCACACTGTCATGGATTCTAATAAAAGCATCGCCATGTTTGAGATTCCACGTCTGAGTGCTGAACAGGGAGGATTATGGGAGTGCAGGGTGTCAACCAACGGAGGGCAGGACTCCCGGAAATTCAATCTTACAATTAAAGGTCAGTCTTAATAAGTTTTAATCATTAATGTCGGGAGAAGGGGAGACAGTGACACAGGTTTTATCTCATTCTTATACAGAACCACCAGTGCCCACCACTGCTCCTATACTGCTGGAAAAGAGGAGTAAGCAGCTACTTGTGATGCCCATGGACTGCCACAAAGGAGACGGGCCCATTGTCTCCACCACCCTCCTCTACAAGCCTGTTGGGAATGAAGATTCTTGGTCCTCCATAATCGGTAAATATATCATTCATCGTGAGATCTACTTCTACACCTACTAATTAGAATTATAAGTCCAGAGTACAGTCGTCCTTCACCAAGCCAGTCATGAAATATACTGTCATTACTTTGTATTTCTTTCCAGTGTACAGTGACAAAGAGCCGATCACCTTGATGAACCTGGAGCCGTCAACACGCTACCGTGTGCAGGTCCAGTTGACTCGTCCTGGTGCGGGAGGAGAAGGGGCTCCGGGGCCAGAGGCCATCATGGAGACAGATTGTCCTGGTAAGACAAACAGACTGTGACAGACAATTGTTGAATTTGACTTGAAATTTCAAATATGAGTGTATTGTGCCTGGCTACAACAAAAAACAGAAATAGGTCAAAAACTGAGACGTATTTCTGTTTGCAATGCAAACGTGCTTCAGAGATGCTGTGCAAACGGTCCAGAATAGCATTGATTCCTAAATTGAAATGGATTTGTCTGCTCTGATGAAAAAGAAATCTTTGATCAATTCTCAGCAATATGTATGAAGGAATGTAGCGTCTGCTTAGTAACAACTTGCCCAAGACTTTTGCCATTTTCGTATAGGCCACTGTGCATTTGGGTCATTAAGTGCACAGGATAAGTGATAAATCATGTATGAAGCATTGCCACCAAATTGCTCTTCAGGAGTTTCCTTGATGTCATGACATTATTTTGACTCTGGTGTTCTGTGGGGTCTTAAGTTTGAGATAATTGTGTCTCTCCTTGAGAATAGGGCCACAAACGTGATAACGAAATGATGTGGGTCAGAATGCAGTGGAATGCACTGTACCTCAGTGGACATTTTAGGAAGGAAAGGAAGTTAAGTAGATGAAATGGATAAGGCTGTTGCCGCCCCCCGCAGTTCATCCTGTGTTCTCTGTCACTGCAGAGCCCACAGTTCAACCAGAGATTGACATCAGCTTGGTGGAAGGTCGCAATGTCACTGTGCGATGGCGACTGCCCAGCAACAGTGGCATTAATGCCGACACAGCCAGTGGCTTTTTAGTGCAGCTCTTCGGCCCGCCACCCCAAAGTGAGAAACTCCTGGAGGAAACCACCCTGTTAAATGTCCTGTCCAAAAAGTTCCACAACATGAAGTATCAACAAGACTACACAGTGGTGGTGCGCCTCATCAACTGTGGCAGCCAGGGGCCTCCTTCCAAACCCTACCACATCCGCATCAACAGCCAGGGTAACTAGCAATTCAAATTAGGTTGGAAAGGAGCAAAACTGCAATCAAGTCCTCGTTTTTTGAGTGGCATGATGTATTTACAAAAATAAAGTAGGCTTCTACGAAATAAATGGGGAGGGAAGTGTTCCTTAGGTTCATGAAGCATGGCTGATGCTCGCTGGTTGTTTGCAGAACCTCTCTACCCACTAACCTTGTGGCACTGGGCCCTGAGAGATTTGTACGGAAGCAGTCTCCTGCATGTGGTTCATGTGTAATACTCCATTCCTGGTAATGGCCCTAATAAGTGTCACGTGTTCTTTTGTCACAGGCCCATCAACCCCACGGAACGTCCAGGCCCTGTCCCTGTCTTTGTCAACCATCCAATTGAGGTGGCAGCCCCCCGAGGATGTAAATGGAGGCGTCATGAAATATGTCATTGAGTACCAGCCAGTCAGCCAGGGGAGCCCACACCTTTGGGTGGACACGGATGATGGCAACAAGACCACGAAAGATATTACGGCGCTCAACAGCAGCACGCTCTACCAGTTCAGAGTGAGGGCTTTTTCCAAGGTGCCAGGAGAGTGGAGCAAGTTCGTTAAAGCCATTACACAAGGAGATGGTAAGTTGCTAAGAATCAATACAAGAGTCACTTCTTCTGAGTATAAATAATCCGATTGACTGTAACAAACTAAAAGAATAATTACTGTTGTTGAAGCACCTGGTAAAGTGCAGTTCTACACCACTGCAAACTATACCACAATAATGCATTGATATTGTTCATACCTCTATGATGCATACTGCTATGCATTCAAATATGCAGATGAGATCAAATTATATTTCAGTCAGACTGCCTCGTGATGTTAGATGCATTTTCACTGAGAAATGTCCGAAAAGGGTTTTGCCGAACTCAACATATCAACCAAAAATTGCTATTCGACATTGTGAGACTTGAAGGCGAATGTTGTTGAAAGTGTTTCTCGAAGGTATGTTAGCAAAAGGCCAGACTCTTTCAAAAAGAAGTTAACAAATCTACTCAGGGGCTCAAGAGCATGACACACTTTTGTGTTTTATTTTTGGCAAAACGTGCTTACCTGCCAAGCTAAAACCTCCGATAAATATCTTGACTGCATTTATGGCTAGTTTTATGTTATCCAAATATGAGACAGGACCACCCACACAGGTTCCAGAGAGATCTACTCAGGATCATACGACAAGGTCCATTTATCTCATCTGTCTCAAAGTCATCTGCTCCTTATTTTTTTTCTCTCTGTCTCTGTTCTCTTCCCCTGTGCCAAAAAAAAAAAAAGGTCTGCAAAGTTTAACGCCGACCACCCACGGTATGGTTCGGAAACCTTCAGGGGACAACTACCAGCTGTTGGTGGCAGTGGTGGGCTCCGTGACGGTCACGTGTGTGACCATCCTGCTGGCGCTGCTTGCGCTTTTCTTCATTCGCAAAACTCTACTCAACCGTCGTCGCACATTCACCTACCAGTCTGGATCCGTAAGGAACTCATCATTTATACGTTTTGTTATGAATTTCATAAAGTTAAGGTGTTCCGATATTTTTTGTCTAACATTCCAATTTCATTCGCATCACGTTGATATGTTTGTATTATTGCTGAGATGAGCACTTCTGCCACCAACAGGGTGAGGAGACAATTCTGCAGTTCAACTCTGGAACTCTGACCCTAACCCGAAGGCCTAAGCCCATCCCGGAACCCCTTACTTATCCAATCCTGGAATGGGAAGACATTAAGTTTGAGGATGTCATCGGCGAGGGCAACTTTGGACAGGTGTGCCAATTGATATTTTATCGTCATCATTTACTTGTGCGACCACATATCTGAGTTAACAGTAATTTCACAATTAGGTGATCAAAGCCATGATCAAGAAAGATGGCAACAAGATGAGCGCCGCCATAAAAATGCTGAAAGGTGAATGAATGCAAAGCTGTATTTGACATGCAGATGAAGTCCTTCTGCTGATGTGAAGCTCTATTTTTTTTTTTTTGTGGCATTTATTGAACAACACTATTTCTGCTTTTCATCTCCCTGCAGAGTTTGCCTCAGAAAATGACCACCGAGACTTTGCAGGGGAACTGGAAGTGCTGTGTAAACTAGGCCAGCATCCCAACATCATCAACTTGATTGGAGCGTGTGAGAACAGAGGTTAGGGCCTGACACCCAATGTGCTTTTTTGTAATGGCCTCTAAAATCAATGCTGGCAATGTTTACTTCATAGCGTAAAATAAACAGAGCTGTGTTTAATGTTTCATCACAATTAATCACAACATAATGTGATTAACTGTTTATTCCTTTTGTTATTTCTCACCATGAAGTGACAAATGATGAAAACTTTTCTATCCACTGAAGGTATTTTTAATGATGAAAGCTATTAAATAGAGTTAAATATCATTAAAATGTTTTTCTGCTGTAACTTCATACGCGCATGGATTCCACCACGATGGATCCATTCAAAACAACCGCTGGGTTCTTGGCTCATTACATAGTCCGTCTGTTTATCTTATTGTCTCATGTTTGCTTGACATCGTTCTGACTGATGTGAGTGTTCAGTATGTGTTTCATTGCTACAACTTTTACATAACATAATATGCTTTGATTCTGACAATGTTTGAAATGTAAATTACACTACAGATGTTTACAAAAACACAGAGTAGTCTACATTTTTAAGCAAATTGCAGAACCAAATCAGCCCTCAAATGTAAATATTCAATCTAACATGTTCGCAATTGTCATTTTAGCCTTGAAACATAATGTATGGCCCCTGCTGTTGAACACAGCAGACGAAAATAACTTAGGGAATGGTGTTTTGGCCTTTTTGAGCTTTCTGATCAAGATGTGTTCATTCACTCATTATCCTTTAATTTGGAGAAAAACGACATTGGTTTAAATGTACGATTGGTACAGGGCTCGACCTTGGATCAGACCTTGTGTCAAAAGTCATCTTAAATGTCCTAAGAATGAAGTCTAAAATTGACCGCAGCTGCCAACTTTAATAGGAGTCTATTCAAATTGAAATGAGTTTCTATTTTGACATAAAGGACCGTGCAAGATTGAATGCAAATTATTCACAAGAAGCCTCTCCTAGCTGACTGGATGAAGAAATGTCTGTAGCCTGGAATCGTCACCATTCAATCACAGTGTGCGTACAGGCAAACTAGCATTCGCATCATCATTCAGATTTACGGGGCAAGTTGGAGTCTTTAATTAACCTAACACGCATGCACGGTTTTGCAATGTGAGAGCAAGCTTGAGTACCCAGAGAAAACCCCCACTAGCAAAAGGGAGAACATGCAAACATCACACAAAAACATCAGAGCCAAGATATGTGTGCACACTCATAAAAAAAAAGTGCACCCTCTTGCTGCTTGCCCTGAAATACACCAATAACGAGAACGTCTATAGAACGTCTTCATGACCTTGAGGAGCTCTATTAGATGCTGTCATCTCTTAACTCATTCACTCCCAAAGACGATTTTAAACGTCTTTTCAGACTTGGTCCAGCATTGGCTGGTACTGAATGAGTTCAGAGAGTCTGGCGAAGCTCTTGGAGGCTTTTATGAAAACTCTCAAATGAGAGTTTTTCTGTCACAAATGCCTTTTTCTGTCACACATTGTATGACCAGTTAAGGCTGTCTTTCAAAGATTTTAGCAATAATCTGTTTAGATTGTGGGTGAATTCATTTGCTTGTTCAGGCTGTCTCTCTGCTATTTTACTGAAGAGAATGTTTTGACCTGTCCCAGGTTACCTGTACATCGCCATAGAATATGCTCCCTATGGCAATCTTCTTGACTTCTTGAGAAAGAGTCGTGTCTTGGAGACTAACCCTGCCTTTGCCAAGGAGCATGGCACAGCCTCTACGCTCACTTCCCAACAGTTACTGCAGTTTGCTGTTGATGTGGCGACTGGAATGCACTACCTCAGTGACAAACAGGTAAGATAGTGAGGGCTCTATTTTCATCGACAGCCAGACGTGTGCTTGGCGTAAAAACTGGCGAAGCTTCGTCGTTTATTGTGTTTGGGGATTTAGCAGACCACGCTGTGCTGTGCTGGGCGTTTCTGTGAACCGAAGGTGTTTTATTTTACATGCACCTGACAATTTGGTGACAGGAAGTAGATTAGGCAAGCTAAAAGCAGGTCTAAATTGTGGGACTGGTGGTGTAATTCGATTTGGTGGAGTTGGTAGAAGCGCAGGCAGATTCTGCACCTCACTGGTATTTTACAAAGTTCTTAGAGTTGTTCCAGAACTGGAACTGAGTGCACACCTCTTCAAAAACACAAAAGTTCAGATTAATTGTGTGCTCATAATCAATATATTCTGATGGTAGTGTTGCCTGTAATAACTTCTCCCTTCCTCTTTTCCACTTCTTTAAAATCAGTTCATTCACAGAGATTTGGCCGCCAGAAATGTTCTTGTTGGAGACAACCTTGTGGCAAAAATAGCAGACTTTGGTCTGTCCCGTGGTGAGGAGGTTTATGTGAAGAAGACAATGGTAAGTATTGCCTGAATTAGATTTGGCTTTTCAATTGATCAAGTTTTCTCATTAGTGAGACAATGGGTAGTTTTATCAGCAGGGCGGAGTCATGTGCCTGTAACACATGTGGAGATAATGTAGCTAGATCAACTTTAAAGTTAGGAGAAAATGTATAAAGAGATCAGTTGATTTGTATTGGATTTTTGACATTTTTGAGGACAATATTTTAGCACCCGTTAATCATCATCATGATATTTTGTTGCTCCCAGGGTAGGTTGCCTGTTCGCTGGATGGCCATTGAGTCTCTGAACTACAGTGTGTATACAACCAAAAGTGATGTGTGAGTAACAAGAACAGCTTCCAACGAGAAAAAACAAAATAAAAACAAAAAAATTAAAGAAAACAGATGGTTTTCACAAGATAGTAAGCTAACAGTGTCGACCTGGGTAACTAATATTTTCTTTGGTGCCTTCATTGATATGAAAATCCTTGGCTGATACGTCAAAGTAAAAACAATTCCTTTATGGAGGCAGAAAAAAAAAAAAAAAAAAACTTCTTTCACCCTGTCGTGAGCTTTCAACAGAAAACGGCTGTCAACAACCGAACAACAAATCATCCCCCTGCCACTGGAGGGATGATAGTACTGTGTGTTGCGTGTGATAAGAACAACACGGAAGTCTTGGGTACAACTTAGCAGACGTTGGGACGTCAACTTGAAACTATTTATACCCACTGAAGCAAACAAGTGAAACGAGCGGAGAAGGGCAAGTCACAGCTATTTGTAAACATCAGCAGTATTTGAATACTGTATACAAACAGAGAGAAACAACAAACAAATTTGAAGGTGTAATAAGATACTGTAGACACAATGTAAAATATGACAACAATGCTCATCCAGTCAAATTTTGCACTGTTTAAGGAAGAATGGTACACTTGGAGTGGAGTAATTTTCGGTAGTGTTGTGCATTTTTGTGTTGCATTTTGCATGCCAGAGAATCTGTAACTCAAAACAGCTGCACTGTTTAAGAGTTCCATGATCTTTGTTCTCAGGTGGTCTTTCGGGATTCTCCTTTGGGAAATTGTAAGCCTTGGCAAGTAAACACAGTCTTATTTGAATCATCATAATCGAATCAAAATAATAGTCCATTTTAAATGACAGCCTGTCATATTCTCTATGGTTTGTAAGCAACGTGATGATAGACATTATGCATGTGTGTCAGGTGGTACGCCGTACTGTGGTATGACATGTGCTGAGCTTTATGAAAAACTGCCACAAGGCTACAGGATGGAGAAACCCAAGAATTGTGACGATGAAGTGTAAGTTGGGGTTTTTTCCCCTCTCTTCAGTCTGTTATCCAGACCATATGAGTCAACTTGATGTGTCCCTCTCCAGGTATGAGCTGATGAAACAGTGCTGGAGGGATCGGCCATATGAAAGACCGCCTTTCTCTCAAGTCTCGGTGCAGCTCAACCGAATGCAAGAGGCCAGGAAGGTAAAGACGAAGCCCGCTCTTCTTTGTAGTTATTTTATTTGCAACACCTTTTACAACAGTATACTGGCCGTTATTATTGCTAGGAAACTAAACCAACAAAAGAGGAGCTACAACTGAGTTGTCAATAATAAGCACGTTTTGATCAAACCCTTCCCTTTTCCAGGCCTATGTGAACATGGCACTTTTTGAGAATTTTACTTACGCTGGAATAGACGCTACTGCGGAGGAAGCCTGACTACCAGCCCCCCCAGGCCCTGGCATGCCACATCACTTCAAGAAGAAGCCCAAAAGATTTTCACCACGTTACTGCCACCTTCCCGCGGCACACCGCAGAGAGAGAAGGACCAGACGGTCTTTCAAAACTACCCAGTTATAGATGGAGGACTGTGAAAGGACACTGTGTGAAGGTATCCGAGGCATTAGCAGATGTGGCGTATGGCCTCGGATGGAGACAATCACTCTCAGAAGAGTCAACTGATCGGGCTTCCTGTTGGAGATGTTACACTTTTGACCGGGGGTCAAAGGTTAATGGAGTTATGTGGCTTGCTGTTCCACCACAGGGTCTGTGGGGTACTCATACCGGACCTTATTTGCTCTCCGTTCTCCCAAAACAATGGACATGGAGTGAAGCATAATCATTGAAGTTCTCAGACTGTTGAAAACACATACAACAGCACTTAATACCAGCCTTTTTTAATACAGTCTGTGGATTATCACCGCCATGTGAACTACTGTACAGTAAACTGTATAGCTGTGTGTGTGTGTGTGTGTGTGTGTGTATACAGTTTACAGTACAGTAGTTCACATAGTGGTAATAATCCACACACACACACACACACACACACACACACACGGTATTTTGTTTTAAAAGCCTCCTATAGCCTGAATGTAATTAGTCCACACAA
>CAAKHF010011530.1:9186-22996 GCA_901007745.1 Hippocampus kuda
GGGGTGTTGAAGCGTGTTTATGTGACTCGAAGGGTGGGGTTATTCCTGGCCCGCCCGTGTCATGTGTTCTTAGGTGCAATTTAGTCGCATGCCATCTGACCAACCTTTGGCCTTGAGCAACGCTTAATACAGAAGCTGCCAGGGGGATAAAGTAACATTACAGCAACAACATTTTGTTCCACATTTCGCCTTTGATGATGCCGGTGACACAGCAGCATAATTCATATCATTTTGTGACCGGCATCAATATGGATTGTGGTACCTTAATTTACGCGTAACCCAGCTTTACAACTTTTCAAGATACGGGTCATTTAAGGAGGTAGGGAACAAGCAACAAGCAATACTTCTTCAAAGCAGAGGCTAAGTGCAAGCACACAATTTTTAACAAAAAGAATAGTGTTGTCCGTTCAAGCAAACCAAACCTTTCCCTTATAAAAGTCTGCTCACTTAAAACTTAACACAGACCGCAAAATGCAATAAAAGATGTTTTAAAATTTGCCTTGAGTTATCTTGCAATTGTCTTCTTCTGTGTTTTTTCGTCATATCTACATTTGGTGTGTCTGCATAAAATATGCTGTCCCCTGGTGGCCAAGGTGCACACACCAGACACCCAATGCCCATTACTGGACAGTCACCTCGTGTGGGTGAAGAAATGAGACAGGGTGTGGCCAGTTTTCTATTTGTGACAGCGATGTACATGTTGCTGGTGCTTTTTGCTCTCTCAAACACCAGCTGAACAACTATGGGCCTTTTATTTGATGGAGCCTTGTGCGCCTGTGATCTGAAATGAAGGTTCGCAGGGGGGATGAATTCTCACATATTGCCGCGGAGGCACAAAATTCTAGGCTGAGTTTTAAAGTACCGTAGTCCGCTCACTGACTATGATACTTTTACAGGGAGTGGCATGTACAAATAAGCAACACAGTTTTTTGTATTTTTAATTTGTTTTTATTCTCTATTAGCTTTATCTCGGTTAGTGGCTGAAATAAATCAATGTGCATTTTGATCAATGTACAATGTACAATTTGGCATGAAAAGGCTATATCTACAGTACTGCAGTGGCAGACACAGTGACTGATTTGTGGTGGCCTGGCACGTCCATCGCCCACCGACATTGTCTGATTCAACATTTGCTTATTAGCCATAACATGAATGACTGTTAATCTACACCCGCACTGTGGGAGTCAAAGATCAAGAACAAAACGAAGTGAACCATGACATGCTGTATGTACTACCATCACAATGAGGAGTAGTGTTCCACCTTGTGGTAAGGACGTGCCATTACAATAAATGTTTTTTGGGTTTACCTAATGAGGTGTCTGATTAGTTTCAGGTTGGCTTTAAATGAATAGAACCCAAAGACAACAATCCCACAAATCTCATATGACATATACCTAAGGTTTCGTATTTTTTGCAATTACGTGCTACAATGTTACTTGACAGTGTCTGAGTAAATTAACTTGCCCTGAGACCAAATCTCAAAAAAAATAAGAGAAAACAATGTTTTAAAATAGTTCTTAAAATATCAAATTAGTCTAGAAATTGCATTTTAAGAGGTACTATAGACTCTGGAGTAAACCTTAAAATGCCATTTTCTCTTGTCCCACCCATCACCCCTCAATGACCAAATAGCACATTTTTCGACCTTGAATAAAAAGGGGGCGTTCTTTTTTTGTTTGATATTTTAAAATGGTATATTAAAAAGTGTAAAATACAAATATTGTTTTGCCGAATCTTCCAAAGAGGGCCATCTTGGCATAAAGACCCCTACTGTACTAGTTCTTCCGCGACTATAGGGGGCGCTCGCCTGTTGTTTCTTAACGTCATCTGCAGGCTGACGAGGCCGTCCAGCCATGTTGAGAAGTCTGTCAAGCAAAGTGCAGCCCGCCATTGTGTAGACACCAAGCAGGCTGTGTAGGGAGATAGGGGCGCTCGGCTCAACACTTCATCCGTCGCGACGCGAAATTCTCCAGCCTGCCGCTCGTAATATATTTAGGCACTCAGCCGGGGGGAATAAAACAAAGACATGTCAGCTAGCAGCCTCCTCGAACAGGTAAAGAGAGGTATTTTCTGAAGCAAATTGTCAGCATCGCGCGGCGGCTACGGCTAGTGAGTGATAGCTTAGCTTCGAGAGGCAAAAAGCGGCTGTGGCTAAGTAGTGCAGCAGTAGGCCTTGACCACCTGCTAAACGGAACTGACTGCCTCAGCCTAGTATCTGTTCATCAATTTTTCCCCTTCCTCTTTCCTCATAAATCAAACCTTCATGAATCACCTGGACCCAATCCAGAGACCGAAAGGCCAAGCAAATAAAGGTAAGAGCCTCCCTTCGCTTCCGATCACTTATTTGGCACTTGAAAGCTCGGGTTAACGTGTGCTGGTCGCTTTGAAGCGCCGTAGCCACTGATTGTCGTCCAACACGCCTGCCATGTACGTCGGGAGTGCTAAATGAGGCCTACGGTGAGTCGACTGTAACGCGGGTCCCCACGTTTAAGCCCGAAAGTTGGTTACGTGATGCCCATCCGGATCCCCCTTTTCCTCGCTAACCCGCTTTGTATCGCGATGACACGTGTGCGAGGGAATAGTCCCCCACACGTTCCCCATCCCTTAGCTCACTTTTCGGACATTGAGCTTGTTTGAAAATGTCCGGCAGACTATCTGGTAGCTCGCCGGCTGGGTGAAGTTCATGTGGAAAGCAGCCTTGGCGCTCATTCGGGACACTTGTTTGCTTAGCCTGCTAGCCGCTAGCTGGTTGCTAGGTTAACCCCGAATGACACGTCTTCCGGACATGGTCTTCAAGGAGCACTTTTAGATAGTGAGATAAAAAAGATGGACATTTTATTCATCCCCCCCCCCATGGGAAATTAACGTGCTACGGCAGCACTACTCACACGCATAAACTCGTATTTATCCATCACAAACAACAAAGTCCAAACTAGAGCGGCATTGGGGAGCAATTAAAAGACATTGAAAACTAATCAGTTCAACATTAACGGTGGCACGGTAGCCCGCGGCAACTGCTTGAATGTGGGAGGCTTGACTGAGCCTGGGCAGATTTTCTAAAGGAAAAAAAAATCAACATTTTTTAGCATGTATTTTTCTGTCAGCAAATTTGGCATTAATTCACAATTAAAACCAGCAAATAACAATCGTCTTGCACAGGGCGAAAGGGAGAAGGGACCCACGCAATAAATGACCTTCCGTGTTCGCTGTTACATACGGACATTTGACATAGATCGTCTTTTAGAACATTATCCAACCATATTTATCATTTCAAAATTATCATTGGATAAAATAGCAGAGCTTTTAAAAATGTATGATCAGCGCGCACCTCACCGGTCAATTTAATTGAATGCACTTGTGAAGCACTATCTTATTTCGGTCGCAAGGCGCGTCTATGTTGACTTCCACTATCTTTTTGTTTTATTAATAAAAAGTCATACCATGTAACATATTGCATAGGGACACTCAAAACGCAATCACGCTGGCATAGATCATATTGCTGGGAGTTTACACAGCCTATCACGATGTAATGTATTAATGTATAGACAACCAACATCATGTGCGGCTGAAGAACACATCTATCCACTTTCTGAACCGCTTATCTTTACCATGGTCATGCATGGACAAATTGGTAAAGAACACACAAGTTAATTATTTTTAATTTCATGACTGATTTTGTCAGTGTTTGTAAGACCAGGTTTCCTGCAGATGTTTAAAGTCTAAAACTTGTTTTTTTTTTCTTGATGCATGTACATGCACAACTTTTGCTGGCTTTTCTACTCTGCGACGCTTGCCCCCTGCTGTCACTCAATATTTTCCCAGATTATAGGAGTCGGTCAGTTTGACACCTGATGCCTATGGCATGTTTTAGTTTTGTTTTTCAAATAAACTATCAATAACAGTTTGGGGGGAGCACTCTACATTCATTTAACAAAACATCAAAACAAAGAATTGAGATGTAGAAAACACTTATTTTGTAACAGCTTTTGCTTGTCCGCCATGTTTTTTTACACAGACTGTCTGCACAGGTCACAAATTTTCATCGATGTGTGGTGCGGAAAATGTGGGCAATGTGGAAGCCGTGCAGAGGAGTTTGGTTACTGAAATGACGTAATTTTTTTTTTTCATGGAGCCATGGAGACGCGTCAGCATAAACGAAGATGAAAAAGGGCACTCAATCCAGGAATCTAACAAGACCTTAGTTGTTTTGACTTTTAAAAGTCTTACGTTTATGGTTTTATGATTGTTAAGGGTCTTAAATCTCAACATCAAGTAACAGTAAATAATTTCCTGAATGAATTGCGGTATCGCACAACTACAACAGCGGAACCAACAACACATTGGTGGTTTTAGTTGGGTCACTTGTGGGCAGAGGCATGTTATTTATGAGGCTAACTTTGGACAACATGGGACATTGGGATCATTCTGAAGTTGGTTTTACATTTTTAAATTTGAATGTAATTGCATTTAACTTGCCTTAAGATGTAAGAACCCTACATAAAGAAAGATCCAAGCCAGCAAATGTCAAATCTTCAGTTTGATTTTATAGTCCCAAAAACCCGAAACATGCAAGAGAAACGGGAATGAGACAGAAGTAATATTTTCTAAGGGTTTAAATGATGTGGTATCAAGACACGAAATATGAAATAATCATCGAAACCTATCGTGTTAGGTCGTGAATACGCAGGGTTAGTAGCAGGGCAACCACAATTTGGCTCATGGTGGCCCAGTCCAACAGGGCCACCGCCCAAGAAGGCTTCATGTGGGACCCTGCAAATCAAAGCAGGGAGACAAATGATCCTGAATATTCAGATGCTTGAATGTTTAAATATGGTAAGTCAAAAATAAAGTGCGGTCATTTTGTGCCAGGTGTTGACTATGAACGTCGTTGTCATTTACGATTCCTGATTATAATACCCTTCCATTCATTTTCCTTACCGCTCATCTTCATTTGGGTCAGCTGACCGGTGCCTCTCCCGGCGATGTACGCCCTTGGGCTCGTCTGCAGCCAGTCGCGTGGCACGTTTTAGGCAACCGTTCACACTAACACGTACACAGAATTGAGAGCAGGGATGGGCAATTAATTTTCCAAAGTTGTCATGTTAGAAACTGGTTGACGAGCGCCACGCCAGCATGCCAATGTCAATTGTGTTCCATACTCATTTAATGTTTATTAGAAGCATTAAATTGTATTGTTTCATGGAGATGTGCTTGTGTTGTTTTAGCAGGGTTCGCCGTGGATGCTTAAACGGTCGTAAAAGGCATTGAAACTTGTGAACTTGGTCTTAAAAATAGAACTTAAAATTTGGGATTTAACCTGCCTTGACGTTTGGAAAACTGCATAATTTCAAAATAACAATGGTCAACAAACTTAGAAGCAGTCAATACAATTGCTTGACCGTTACCACTCGAGTTCCTCACCCAAAAAGAGTCCGCAATGTGCACATTTTTTTTTCTCTGTATTTTTAAAGCAGAGAGTGTCGTCACTAATGCCGCCTGGCGAACACTGACACCTTTTCTTAAGAGCTGGGTGACTTTTTAGGGCAGTAAAGAAAGCACAAAAATATGTAGTGAGGCGTAAATGAATCGATTTTCGGCACATTGAAAAATTTGCCACTCGGCATAATCAGCAATTATTTTGCTTGTTATTATTAATGATGAATGCACCTGAAATGTTCTATATTTAGATATGTGATGGCCCCTACTTTTGCTGTTCTTTCGATGAGGTTTTTTTTTTTTCCTTAAGTTTTGTGGTGTTTGGGCAGACACGTGTGTGTGTGTGTGTATACGACACGGCATTGATGATGCTAAGCTCTGTCTGGTCAATGGCGTACACTCGATCCATGTGTTTAGAATGCACTCACATTTTCAAGACATCAAATGTGTATCTGATCTTTATTTATATTTGGAACACGTCTGGTGCTGATCAGAAGATAACCAATTCCATGGGGGGGGGGGGTTCTTCTCATTTTTTTATTTTGTTTGTTTTTGCTCTAGATGCCATAATTCATTCCAGTCGTCACTTTACTAATGCTAATATTATTAACGTCACTTAGATGCTTAAATGTTGATATTTACCTCTGTTTTATTTGCAGTACAAAACGGAGCTGTGACCCAAAAGGATTCCTTGAATGATGATGAGTTTGAGCCTTACCTGAACACTCAGGCCAGACAGGTAAGCGTTGCCTCTCCTTGTTGAGCTTTCATAGCTCACTTAAGAAACTTGAGTGCTCGGAAACGCACATTGTGTAGCTTCGAATAATCTTAACGCCACACCTCATATGTGAGAAGCTGACGCTGCACAACAATGGCAGTTCCTTTTGCAAATGTAAATCATCAAAAGATTTTCGGAACTCCTGCATTTCCTCCAGTAATAGTTTAGTGTTTATCTTTGCAATGATATTGGACACATTATACCAATACACTGGTACCCTGACTTTAGGACTGACTCCCAGCCCCCATATTTCCAGTTAGAATCTGCTGCTCATCAATTTTTTAAATTATTATTATTATATACCGAGTTACGAGCAGAAAATTTGCTATATGGGCTCTTGCGGGTGACGGTGAACTTTAAAACAAGCAGCAGTTTACACCTACATTTTGATAGGAGTATGCCAGACCGCTGCCTCTACATTTCCTCTCTTTAGTAACTTCCATTATATACTGTACATGTTGATAATTGCGTAATTGGTGTATAGCAATACAGTATTCCAACCGCTTCAGTTCATGGTAAATGGCATGCATGTCTGTATTGTCAGAATTTATTTAGATCCCCCCCCACCCCCCCTTCGCTATTGACTGTGGAAGGCTTTGAGGTGGAATATCTTGGACTTCCCAGAACTTTTGATTGCAGGATTCAAATTGAAAAGAGGTGGTATAAGGGACCCATTGAAGTTTTTATTTGCAGATAACCAAAGGGTGGGTTGGAGACACATTTCATTGATGTTAATGGTTACTAATCAGCCTTCTGCATTTTAAAGGTGCGCTAAATTTTCAGGTTTGGGTTGTATTGCATTTATTGGCCTTGGATTATTTGTCTGTTAAACTATGCTCAATAGGGTTGTGAACTGTGTGGGGGTGGGGGGGCTCAGCATTGCGCGTTAACATGGTTCTTAGTTTTTGTATGTAGTTGTTGAGCTATGAATTTCACTAGTGTTCGGTACAGTACATTTGATTTGTGCGGCAAGTCCTCACACAGTAGCGAATGAAATGTTGCTCTGACTAAAACACCTTTGTCTCCCCCGTAGAGCAATGCCTATACGGCCATGTCGGACTCCTACATGCCCAGCTATTACAGCCCCTCCATAGGATTTTCCTACTCCCTAAATGAGGCAGCGTGGTCTACCGGCGGGGACCCTCCTATGCCTTACCTGGCCTCCTATGGACAGCTAAGCAACGGGGAGCCCCACTACCTCCCAGATGCCATGTTCGGGCAGCCGGGCCCCTTGGGAAGCAACCCTTTCTTGGGCCAGCACGGTTTCAACTTCTTCCCCAGCGGCATCGACTTCTCGGCATGGGGGAACAGCAGCTCTCAGGGACAGTCGGGTACGCCGCAGAGCTCCGGCTACAGCAGCAGCTATGCGTATGCTCCCAGTTCCCTGGGAGGGGCCATGATTGACGGACAGTCCCCTTTTGCATCTGCTGCCAACGAACCCCTAAACAAGGCGCCCGGTATGAACAGCCTGGACCAGGGCATGGCCGGCTTAAAGATTGGGGCCGTGTCTCCCGGGGGCAACGGGGACATGGCTCCGAAGGTGGTAGGCTCTGGCTTACCGGGAGGGGGTCCTCTGGGACCCGTGTCTTCTGTAGGACCCCCCAGCATGCCGCCCGTCTCGATCACCCCCGCCAAGCCTGCCTCCTGGGCGGACATCGCCAGCAAGCCAGCCAAGCCTCAGCCCAAGCTGAAAACCAAGGGTGGCATGGCTGGGGCGTTTTTGCCGCCTCCGCCCATTAAACACAACATGGACATCGGCACGTGGGACAACAAAGGCACCCTGCCAAAAGCGGTCACGCCTCAGCAGGTGCTCCCAATTCCGAGCAATGGGCAGCAACCCAATCAGGCGTCCCCCCAGCCTGGAAGTACGGCGGCAGGGAACCCACAGATGCCCCTGAGCAATGGACAGCTGGTACCCCCGGTTTCCCAGATGGGGCACCATCAGCTCCCACCCAGCGGGCAGCCCGGCATCGCTCAAATGCCCCAGCCGCCACTCTCCCAGGGCCCTCCGCCGCCGAGTCAACAGCAGCAGGCCGCCCAGCCCACCCGCTGGGTGCCCCCGCGGAACCGGGCCAACGGATTCGCGGACAGCGGCGGGACCGGAGTGGGCCAGTCACCTCCCGCCTCCTCCGGGGTGGGTATGGTTGCCGGGGTGTCCTCTGAGCCTCACCCAGTCTTAGAGAAGTTGCGTATGGTCAACAACTACAACCCCAAGGACTTTGACTGGAACCCCAAGCAGGGTCGCGTGTTCATCATCAAGAGCTACTCGGAGGACGACATCCACCGCTCCATCAAGTACAACATCTGGTGCAGTACGGAGCACGGCAACAAGAGGCTGGACGCCGCCTACCGCTCACTGGGCGCCAAGGGGCCGCTCTACCTGCTGTTCAGCGTCAACGGCAGCGGGCACTTCTGCGGCGTGGCCGAGATGCGCTCGGCCGTGGACTACAACACGTCCGCCGGCGTGTGGTCGCAGGACAAGTGGAAGGGGCGCTTTGACGTGCGCTGGATTTTTGTCAAAGACGTTCCCAACAGTCAGCTGAGACACATCCGGCTAGAGAACAACGAGAACAAGCCGGTGACCAACTCTCGGGACACGCAGGAGGTGCCGCTTGACAAGGCCTGGCTGGTGCTCAAGATCATCGCCGGCTACAAACACACCACCTCCATCTTTGATGACTTTTCACACTACGAGAAGCGTCAGGAGGAGGAGGAGTGTGTGAAAAAGGTAATGTTGACCCCTGGAAGACACTGAAACGTGAACTTATGTGGAAGCTTAGATGTTAGAAGCAGATGTGTGCAAGTGTAGCATGTTACCTCGCAATAGCTAATCCGTTCTCCTCAGTCGTTTGAGCAGTCATTCATTATGATCAAGTCCAATCTTTGTCAATGAAATGAAAGGTACTCGGATCATTTTTAAATTTGTCCGTCAAATGAACTCCAGTGAAACCTCTCTTGTTCACTCTTTGAGAATTTCCCTATTCACCTGTCTGCCTGGAAGCGTAGCCTGGGTTGTTGACACGATGGAGCGTGTTCACGGCATGTGCATGCAGATTTGCGGTGCATTTTAAATGAAGTCATCCGGGTTTTTTTTGTTTTGTTTTTTTTTGTCAGGCTTATGTTATGGGTTTGTAATGGTAGTGTTTTGGTGTCA
This sequence comes from Hippocampus kuda, assembly GCA_901007745.1. NCBI lineage: Eukaryota > Metazoa > Chordata > Actinopteri > Syngnathiformes > Syngnathidae > Hippocampus > Hippocampus kuda. Next base: position 18,555 of record CAAKHF010011530.1, read on the forward strand.
TAGTTTGTAAAAATATTTCCCATAATGTCGACAACTACAGCAGTACTCTACATCCATATAGTAACACACCCATAATTGGAGCCCCTATGTTCGAATGCAGTTGTAATGTTTGAACATAGGAAACAAAGTTCATAAAGCATACTTGAGTTCTGAATATTTTTATGGCAGGGGTGACAAACTCAACTTATGTGCTTGCCGCTGGAGTTAGTCTGGGCCGCATTGAATCATGTCCCCCAAAAAATTGGTTCCATTATTAAATAAAGTCATTAGGGTTGCAACTATCATGTTTTGGAAAATCAACTTTTTTTAAAAAAAAATCACGTTTTCTTCTGAGATTTTGGAGGTGGAGATTTTATGAGACAAAGTGATGTCACAACCACAGTAACGATTTTTGTCAGCTGAAACAGCATATTTGAGTAAGCCCGGTTTGTTTGAAAAAAAAAAAATCAGTACTGCAGCGGTGCCAGGATTTCAGTGCAGAGTAATTTTTGGCTTTTAACCAGATTTTGAAAAGATGGCCAACTTTTCTTGCTTGCCTATATCAGGTACTTGATTAGGGGCTAAATGCTAACACTGGCAGCCCGCACTGTATGTCAATGTAAGTATTTATTTATTTGAGTGCCCTTAATTAGCAATTGAACATGATTTTGTGTTGACATCGGTGTGCAACAATTTTTGACGGCAATATCGGCTACTGTCGGGAATATGAGTCAAGACTGCAGCCACGCCAGCATTCGCTGCCAGGCACAACTTCAAAATAAAAGCATACAAAGACATTGATGTCCATGTATTCCTTGGTGAGCTAACATTTATTTTGAAGTTGTCCTCATCGCATGCTACCGTCATGCATAGCAAAAACAAATGAATGACTGCCTTCCCGAAGGTGCACACAAAATAAACGGATTCTTGGGAGGCAATGAAAAAAATTCTGCGTGCATTTGTTTTCATCGAAGTACATCGACAATTGCACATTTCACCGCTACAGTTAATCCAGTCTTCTCAATTCTGTAAGAACAGTTTGGAACATTAGTTGAAAAAGATTGGTGACCCAGTTCTCTCGCTCATCTCCCCCATACTTTGCATACTCCTCAAGATATCTAGTCGAGTAATGGCATCTGATTTCTTGAGCACTGCAACTTCCTCTGTTCATTCAAGACACGTTGGGGAGCCCCTGTACTCCACAAGCACTCTTGTCCTCTTCTTTTTGCCACCACGTCACGGCATGTTTTGAACAAGACATGATTGGGGATTGGGTGACAGAATATCTTTTTCTGCCACATGGTGTCACTTCAGAATTATGTTTCGCAAAGCTGTCATGAGCCCGAGCTATAGTAGCCCACAAGCGGGGGGCCGCAAATGCTCCCCAGGCTGCGAGTTTCAGTCGTTTGAGAGTATGAAACTTTTAATACAGGGGGCATCAGTTGATCCAAAGTATGAAACTTTTAATACAGGGGGCATCAGTTGATCCAAGTCCTGGCAGGTGACATTTTGAGGTTACAAAACGTGCGCAATGAGTGACTTGGCACATTAGCGTAAGAATGTCCTCACGAGGCACACGTTTCGAGTGACTTTTTGAATGGGCTAGGAGTGCTCTTCACACAAAATATTTACTGTAATTATGACTTGACTACTTTGTTTCCGATAGAAATTCAGGTTTCACTGCTGTCGTAATAGCAGGGCTTTTTTGGAAATTGCAGACACACTTTCAATGAAATATTAAATTTTTACATCACAACTTCATAATTGGGAGCTTGGAGATGGTTCGGGGACAAAGGCATACTGTCAATGTTGCTTGGTGCTATTTTGACACTTCAAGGGGTGATGTCAAATTTAAAGATTAAGTGGACTTGAGTGAAAACCAGAAATTGGTTGCGCTGTTCATTTCAGACTCAAAATGAAAATGGGGAAAAAAAGAAAACATTGATGGAAATTGTTTTGGTTGTGTTGTGAATCACTTGGCATCAGCTTCACATTAACCAAGGAGCCGTGGTTCCTCTCGTCATATTTTTGTCCATCCTGCAATGTTTCTTCCGGGCAGCTCCATGATGCGGATTTGGTACACCATTTTGATATCATAAAGTAATGCTCAATGGACTTTTGTATCTGTTTGTTTCTCGATAACGCTTGAAGGCCATAAATCAACAATATGAGGCACTCTCTTCAATTTTCAAATGCAAACGTTTTATTTGTATTTTCTGGTGAACGTCGCCGCCCCGAAGCAAATGCAGTGACCGAATTTGTTCCATACACACTCCACAATTCAACGTCTACAAGTTGACATACAGCACAAATGATCAACTAGTGTTACATTTCATTTTGGATTGTTTATATGATTGGCAACATAATCGAAACTGCCCTCATGAAGCGTTGCAGTTGTTAGGCCACCGCAAACTATCACCCCACCGCCTCTATTAAAATAGCACCTTGCATCAAAATGTTTGTCGTTTGTCTAAAGTATTATGAGATGTGGCTTTAGTTGAAATAGTTTTCTTGGGTATATTCGAGCGGTATGTTACTGATGCATGCTACCAATTTTATTGTGAATTTATTGATGACATGCTTGAAGAGTTCCTCCGTTATTGTGATTGGCATTTATCGTCAAAGTTGAGTATTTAGAAATGTTTTCAGGTTTAAAAATAGGAGCAATTTTTTGAATGTTTTCTTTTGAAATCACATCCTAAACTTGCACAAATACTAACGCTTTTAGTCGAGCTTTTTGGAATGTGCGCTGGAGTTTTATTTGTTTATCCTCCCCTGAAAGTATGGCTTACTTCAAATATTATGGGATACTTTTGTCGAATTTACTGTACACATCAAGCTTTGCTCGGTTTTATTGAGTTTTGAATTGTGAGCCAGTGATCAAAGTGGTCATCTGTTTTCCACTTGGTGTGTTTTTATGGCAGGTGGAGGTCCAAGGCAGCGAGCCATATCCCAGCAACCCAAACAGGAGTCATTACAGGCTGCAGGTAAAATCATAGACTGATGTTACACTTGTCACGGAAGAACTGTTGAATCCGATACGTTCCGAGAGGCCGCTCAACCTCCAACTTTTTGTCCTCTGTGGAAATAAAAGCAAGAATTCAAACCATCGCCATCATAAATCCTTCATTTCTGCACAGCTGGTACTTGATGCAACATTTTTAACATTTTAAACCATCATTTGGGTTTGAAATAAACACGCAGACGTACACCGGTACTGATTCGCCAACTGAAAATGACCGTTGTACGTTGTTTGACATGATGATGAACTTTTCTTGTGCCATGAACATTACATCATTGAAGAGAACAACACAATTTCAGTACTTTTTGTATTTGTAAAAATAACATGTTTGGCCTGACCAATAGTACAGATTTGTGAACATCCAGCCATCCCATTTTCTGAGCCGCTTTATCCTCACAAGGGTCGCAGGGGGTGCTGGAGCCTTTTTGCCAGCCGTCTTTGGGCAGCAGGTGGGGGGGGGGGACATAGATGAACAACCATCCGCGTTCACATTCACACCGTGGGACAATTTAGAGTGTTCAATCAGCCTGCCATGCATGTTTTTGGAATGTGGGAGGAAACCGGAGAAAACCCACGCGGGCACGACGAGAACATGTAAACTTCACACAGGAAGGTCGGAGCTGGAATCGAACCTGATACCTCTGCGTTGTAAGGTCGACGTGCTAACCACTTGTCCGCCAGATTTGTGAACAATTTGTGAAATTACGTTTATCAGAGCGGCACAGTCGTCGACTGGTTAGCACGTCCGCCTCAGTGCAGGGTTCGGCTCCGGCCTTCCTGTGTGCAGTTTGCATGTACTCTCCGTGCCTGCGTGGGTTTTCTCCGGGTACTCTGGTTTCCTCCCACATTCCAAAAACATGCATGGCAGGCTAACGGAACACTAAATTGTCCCTAGGTATGATCGTGAGTGTGAATGGTTATTAGTCTACCTGTGCCCTGCGATTGGCTAGCAACCAGTTCAGGGTGTACCGCCGCCTACTGCCCGAAGACGTCTGGGACACTCGTGAGTATAAGCAGATTAGAAAATGGGTGGATGGATATTTACCGAGTTTTGCCACTGGTGGTTTTGCCTGACTCCAGCAATATATAGACTGCCGGTATGACCTGAAGTTTACGCGTGATTTTAAGGCATATTTTTCCTGACAAATTGTATGGCAACATTAGAAGTTGACGCTTTGTTTGTCCTTCCAGGATCGCCAGGGACGGATCAAGTAACAGTTGGTGCTTTTGTCAAAAGACTGCAAAGCCCCCCCCCCCCCCCCCCCCCCCCCCCCCCCCCCCCCCCCCCCCCCCCCCCCCCCCCCCCCCCCCCCCCCCCCCCCCCCCCCCCCCCCCCCCCCCCCCCGCCCCCCCCCCCCCCCCCCCCCCCCCCCCCCCCCCCCCCCCCCCCCCCCCCGCCCCCCCCCCCCCCCCCCCCCCCCCCCCCCCTCCCCCCCCCCCC
>CAAKHF010011530.1:23016-35360 GCA_901007745.1 Hippocampus kuda
CCCATCCCCCCCCCCCCCCCCACCCCCCGCAAGCCCCCACCTTCCCCTCCCGCCAGCCATTGCATCATCACATCCAACATGTCTCTTTATTAAGAAATCCTGAAACTGAAGAAGGCTGAAGAATTAACAGAGGATGAGAATTAAAACCACAATGAAGACTTTCTTGATTTCTTTTGACTTTAAAGACTTACTTGGAACTCGTAGTTTAAAAAAACAAAACAAAAAGAGACAAACTATTATTCCTAGGACTACAACTTAATGCATAGCATCCTTAGGTGAACTCTTGTTTTGCCATTCCACTGCATACGCTTCTCCTCCGAACTTTTTGTTTGTTTTTTTTAATGAAAGCATCATCTTTTTTTTTCCTTTTTGTTTGTTTGTTTTTTACGGTCCAAGAGCAGGTCTGTCACATTCAAATCAACATTTGCTTAAAATGGTCTCCCAAGTTCACGAGTGGGACTTCTCCTGTCATTTTTGCATCATGTTTTCTGAGGACACATGGAGACGCACGCACATTTTTTTCCCCCTATTTAGGAGGTCTTTCGTCACAGACGACCATGTTCTTAAAATGTCTGCCTCCCCCCTTTTTTGGGGGGGAGGGGGTAATCGTTCCTCTTCATCTATCTTATCCCTTGTTCTTTCTCCTGGAGGTGACGTACAGAATAGCTCTCATTTGTTTTGCATGCGTCAGGATGAATTGCGTCGAGGATGTTGTAAAGGGAGATGACAAAATGGAGTGTGAAAGCAGCAGAAGAAAACCCGTTAAGTTGAGCCTTGCTCAAGAGTATCTTTTAAAAGGGGCCCGATAACTAACAGCCTTCTTTGGATTTAATTTGCCCGCCTTTTCTTTCCCTTGGACAGCTTGATTCATTATTGCAATGGGCTGCTTTCTTTTTGGGGTTGTTTTGTTTGTTTTTGTTTTCTCCCTTTTCTAACGACAGCGATGCGAGTGGCCTTGCCGCCGCTCTTTCTATTAATCAGTTCCAAAGTAATAAATGTGGTATATTAAGCAGAACTGGTGTGGATTCCCCTTGTTTAATTCTTAAAAACTGAAGAATGTCTTTGATCTACTATACCCGTCCAGCCCAAACATGACTTTCACCACCTTTCTCCTCTACTTACCTGGCCTACAGTATCTATACCACAACATTCCCCGCTTTCCATTTCTGACTGCTTACATAAGCCAATCGTAATGAAATTAGATTGTATTGTTTTGTTTTTTCTTCAGAATGGCGGTTTTGGGGAAGTTTCAACACAAAAAGCCAACATGCAAAGGTCCTCTTTCAGAACTACTGGCTTTTATTTGCGGTCTAAATAAAGATGCTCCACAAAATGTGTGCCTTTTTCATTTCTTCACACTCAAGACCTTTTGACTTGGCTCATAACATACTGACGGGCCTGCTATCGCGCAAACACCGTTAATTTAATCCACAGAAATGTCTGAAGTTGTAGTTCACAAATTCACCTCAAGGGGGCAATATAGTATTAGGCTATTGAAGCTCTCCAACAGATTTGAGCCTCTTAAGCAACTTTAAGCTAATTTGACAATGCTTGTACTGTATTTGGGCCTTGTGGTATCGCGAAACAAATGGTCAAGTTAACCATTTATTGCTCCAAGGTTTGTGGCTACAAGTCAGAGTATTCTATACTACTAAACTAAATGTGTGTGAAATATTTTATGAAGACAATGTTTTTCTCCTTGAGAAAACAGCCATTTGAGGATGGTTCCTGATGCAAAACCCTCAAATTGAGTAATTGATTTATCTTGTTCATTTTGAATCTTCTTTTTTTATAAATACTTTATTGTAACATTACGTATTTAATGTTAACGAATAAAATATAGTCAAAATAGTTCTTTGTTGTAATTGTTTCTATTGAATGGCCCGATTCAAAAAAACAAGCGTCCAACATTCTTCCGGGTTTGTAATTAAGACAACCGTGTCGCCAGCTGGCCACTGTTTTTTGACAAACGTCGTTGAAGCACAATGGTAACGTGTTTTTAACGTGGACCTTTACGAATCACTTTTCATTCATTTTTTGCCATTGTCTCGAAAGTCAATTCTAATCATGATCAACATGGCAGGATCGATGTGTTTGTTTTTTTTTATTGGTGGTGGCGATGATCGCTCATGACAGCTCACACTTTCTGGATGTCTTCTCCCATACTACGGGTAAGTTTTAACTCCATTTTTTGGGTCCACGGGAGGGGTTATCTGAGGACGCTGACGTGTGTGTTTAGACGGCGGGGTGGGGGCGACGGCACGTGTCGCGTGTGCGTGGCAAGCACGCTGCCTCGAGGGGATCTCCCATGACTCTTATCTCAGGGTCTCCAGGGACTCCATTTTGGCTCCTCGTTTCTGCTTGGGACAGGGGGGGTGTTAAATGAATAAAATTCGTTAGGCGAGCTACAGAAGACAAGGCAAACGCAAATCAGCATTCTTTTTTTACCTTTCAAAATGAAATGCATTTGTACATATTTGCGTTTGATGTACATTAAACATTATTTTGTACTATACATTAATAATTTAATACATAATTCTCAGCTACTCAGTCATAAAGAGTTACATGTAATACTGTTATCTCATGTTAACCCCCTTCCCAAATATATATATGACCATTGTGTGTGTGTGTCCATTATGACGAGCTTTGGTTGTAAACATTTCCAACAAAATGGCCGCCAACTGCAATGCATAATTGCATTCATCTTTATAAAGCTCTCAAAATCAGCCAGCGACCGAGGTCCTCTCCTCTGCACTCTCCTCTTTAGCTCACTTCCCTGATTTTCAATTGTGTTCAAGTCTGGGGACTGAGATGGCCATGGAAGGAGCTAGCTAGATTCTCTGTCTGCCGAACCATTTGTACAATTTTCAGTATGAGACTGCTTCTGCAATAAAAAATGCATGTATTTTAACTTTTAACACAGGGCTTCCGTTAATTGTGGAGGGCACTATGTATTTCTCACCGCAATAAATGTGCATGCCTAGAACACTTGAGTCCAATGTCATGCTCACTTTTTATTGGCTCTTGTGTTGTTGTGTTGTGCTCAGAGTTGGCCCGCTGTCAAGTTGAGAGGTGTACTTCGTATTTTGGTTACGCCAGTTATAATCAGCATCTCTCGATATTTTGCTAGGCATTGTTCCAGCTAGTTAGTGTGTGTCTGTGTGACAACAAAATGTCCATGTCTTTTTGAGCGTGTGTGCACGAGGTACAGCCCTAAGTTAGTGATCACACCTTTATATTGGGGATGTTTGTTTTTCCGGCGACATTTTAACTCCGCACACAAGAAAAATGCTAGGATGAGCTCCTTTCACCCTGTTAATATTAGTTGTTGTACACACGAAGGTGTGTGTGTGTGTGTGCGGTTCCAGACTTGGCGCCGCAAGGTCATGCTTGTGCTTCATTGTGCCTTCATTATCATAAGGCATCCATCTCTTTCTTCCATTAGTGATGCTTCGCCATGTCGCCTGCGCCGACCTCTATTTACATGACTAAATTAGATTGATTTGACTCTGGTGTGTGTGTGTGTGCGCAAACATAGGTCTTCCAACAAATAAATAATATTGATAATTGATGTAAATATTAATTAAATATGTATTATTTCATTTATTCCGGAGAGAATTGAGAAGTACTTGAAGTGGTTAGTTTTAAATGTGTCAAGTATTGGGTGGGTGTGTGGGGGGGAGAATAATATTTTACTAAAATGCAGTTACTGCATATAACCACGCAAATCTTTTCTTTTTTGGAACATCAGTAGTTTGTTGTCTTTTGAGTAAACGAAGAATGCAGACAAATCCAACACTTTGAATAGTTCGGACCTATGCTACAAAAACACCAATGTTAGGCTATATGTTATTGCGATATACAGTGGTACCTTGACGTATTGATGTTGTCCAAATCATTATTCTCAATTGAAATGAATTGAAATTCAATTAATCCGTTCCATCCACCCAAAACACAAAATTATAAAATATTTCTTTTAAATAAAGAACACCAGCACTCTATTGTGTAAAAACCTAACCAAAGAGAATACAGTGTAAATAGATAAGATGGTCTTACAAAGCGTGTGTGAACCCGAGCCCTGCACATTTACGGGGGGTGTGGCCCAGCAGGTGCCGTGGGCGTGAATTTTTGAATTTGTGTGTTTAACTGTTTGCACTGTTTAATAAATGGAGGGAATGTGGTGGCGACTGTGACGTCTAAACTGAAACGTCTCGTAAAGCATGACAACGATGAAGCGATGACAGTCAAAGTAATCTTTAGGTTTTATTCCTTTTTGAAGAAAATTTTTTACATTGGACACTATTTTAATGGTAACGTCATGGATCCAGTTCATTTCGCTGTATTGTTTTAGCTCTATACTTAGTTTTTCTGTCGACATTACTGGAAAGATTGCGATGCATCATAAATGGTTTTCCTTTAATATATCATTATGTTACAAGGCAATGTGTTAAGAGCCCTAAAAGTCAGGTTATTTCCCCATATGGTCAATATTTTTGCATTATATTATACCTCAGAATGCAAAACATCGGTGCTCCTTAACAATGGTAATAATAATGTGTCATGATGATTTATGGTAGTAGTGGGGGGGGGCCTGTATATATTATTACATATGGGGTCACCTGCTGTCTAACAATCCCCCCCCCCTCCACTTTTCATTTCAACAGAGAGGAGGTGGGGGTGCCCCAATTCTATAGAGCTGCTGTGCATAATGCGCAGACAGTGAGCAAGATGGCGGCTTGGGGGAGAAAAAAAAAGCAGTTGATGACCTCGCCGCACTTGCCCTTCCGCACGCGCTCATTGTGTGCGCCTCAAAAGGGGCGTCAGGAAATCACAACATAAAGGCCAAAGCGCTGCAGCGAGAATGCGCACCGCTCTATTGTGCGTTGAATGCTTTCGTGTTAGAGGATTGACAGCAAAGTGCAAAGCTGCTTGGCCCATTTCCTTAAAAAAAAAAAAAAAAAAGTAGTAAATGTAATCTACTCAAAACATGTCATATTGAATTGATTCAAAATAGATTGGGGCGGTGGGGGGTTAAAATTATTGTAGGATCAATAAAAAATTTGTTGTTGCTATTTTTAGAAGAGTTCCGCCAAAGTTTGATCTCATTTTAGGAGGGCAAGTTGGCCACACCAAACACTACTGCGGGCTGAGTGTGGTCCACCGACCGTAGGTTCAAAGAGCATGCTAATGAGCACTATAATTGTACAAATTAACAAACTAAATGCATTTTTGCTTTAATTGCTTCTTTTTTTTTGCATTAAAAAACAAAGAAATGGAAATTTGATGCATGAAATGATTTCTTTATTGGGATTTTTTTTTTTTTACATCAAACCACAAAAAAATTATCATGAAATGACAAAAGTGCATACACAAAAAAGTCAAATGAAAAGCATTTATCTTTAAATTCTTTTTTTAAATTGTTAAACATGGATTGAAATACGCATGTTAGTCAAAATCTAGTTTTTTTAAAAAAATATTGAATTCAAATATTTGTCTCAATTTTATTGTTTACATACATTTTTTTTATTTTAGAGATATTTTAGCATTTTTCTCTCCTTTATTATATATTCTTAGCATTTTCTCTCATATTTTTCTCTCAATTAAAACTGAAAACTCACAAAATTTGGAGGTGCATGTTTTCCATTGCGACAATTTACATTTTCGTGCATGTTACAAATAAACCGGCCTAATTTTTTTTCGCATAGCGTTCAATTATTTATTTTTTTTGAATCCTGTTTCCCACTTCTAACCTTGTGTTGTCATTACAAGTCCAGCAGGCATTGGCAGACCTTCAAACTGTCCCGCTGTCACCACATGCCACCCCGCTCTCACCCCTACCTGCGACCCCTCTGCCCACTTGGCCCGAACTGCTAACCTGGTTCTGACGGCAACATGACCGTTTCAGTGTCTTTCGCGGTACCGACCGGTATTCCCGCATCAAAGCCGCTTAACCTTCACTGCGCCTTTTGTGTGCCGCGTCCCGTGGGCGGCCAATACGGACGTGACTTCCCGCCGTCAGGTGAGCGAAGACTGTGGCTTCTCTCTTGGCATTCACCGCGTGCCTTAATTGTATTGAAATTAAATCAAGGTCCACTGTGAACACAAAGAGCTCAAACCAAACACCGGAAACCTCGTTGACGTTACTCGCCGTTGATCCATCGGGACGACGTACATGAGCAAGTGCGGCGGGGGGGGGGGGGGGCAACAAAAGACATGCATCCATGCGAGATATCGCGAGCTACCTATTGGCGGCTGGAGATGGCCGAGGCTGCCTGCTCCCATTCCTGCACACGACGCCATCATCTCCTCCCTCACCCCCCACAACCGCCGCTTAACGTCTTTAAGCGTCGCATCGTTACAGCCGGTAAAGCTGCGTCGTTATCTCCCTCATCCACCTCCCTCCCTCCCTTACGTCCTCCCACTCTCCCAGTCACATCTCAGCCACTAACAAGCTCGAAATAAACAGAGGGCAGTGCTGGCGTTTTAAGCAAAAATGTCAGTCCAAGGAACTTTACAACTTTTTTTTTTTAAACGATTAATCGGTTTACCTAGAAAAAATAACAAATGCACTTGTTGTCATATCCCAGATGAGAGCAGGAGAGGAGGCTGCAGTATTTCCTCTCGTTTTGCCGCATCCGTGGTCCCGATTCCGCATCCCGAGGTTCCTCTTGCTCGATTAAAGGGATGCTGGGATGGCGGACAACAAGGGATGGGAGGCATGCAAAAAAACAAAACAGGTAAGGGAGGTTTAAAAAATAATAATAATGACGTGTGTATATATATACATATACACCATTGTGTAGGAAAAAAATCCATTCAGGGAAGGAAAAAAAAAAAAGCCCAAAAGGATACATATATAAGCCAAGAAGGTATATATGTATGCGCATCCGAGGGAAGAGGAGATAAAGGGATGGAGGTGGAGGAGGAGGAAGAGGAGGAGGAGGAGGAAGAGGCGACTGGCTCGCGCACAGACACACTGCGCCGAGGCGAAGGCACGAGCGGCAATTTATGCTTTCTGGTCGACACCACCCCCCACCTCATCACACACACACACACACACACACACTCACGAATAGACAGGAGCGTCCCGCCCCTATCTGCCCCTGTCCCGTACTGGATGCGTGGCCTATCTGATCAGTGCAGAGGGATTAACCAACGAGGCCAGCTGGCAGGGATTACACAGGAAAAACTGGGCTGGGGGTGGGGTGGGGTGGAAGTGACTATGCGATGGGGTAGCACCGTCTTGTGTCTTTACATGCACATATATGTGGCGAGTTCATGCCTGCAATTGTCGCGCAACGCTGTCAATGGAAAGGGGTTCGGTCGGGGAAGTTCACGTATGACACGTCATCCATGTGAGGGCAATGTCGTCATCGGTAAATGAAGGAAAGGACGTATTGGCTTCACTGCGTAAGAGGTCGCACAGTACAAGAACGTTAGGTCATATGTCGAAGAACACGTTAGGTTCTCTGCATGACAACGTGGGAGGTTGACGTGGATGAGAAGTCATTTGGTCCACTATATGTGAAGATGCATCGTTGACCGCTCGAGATTCACGGCACGAGATGAGAGGAATTTCACCGCGGAATAGACGCGATCCACCGTATGAGCGCATAGGAGGTTCATTCTTGTTGGCAAAAAGGGAAAAAAAAAAGTGCTCGGTTTACATTGCGAGAACGTCCTCATTTCAGTGTAGGCGGACGTCGGGTTCACCGCAGGAGAGCGATTAAGTGATTCATTGCATTGTGCGATGACGTGAGCTGCGCTCTAAAGCTCCAGAGAACATACAAGGTTCGCCTTAGGAGAACATCGTAGGTTTTTTTGGGTGGGGGGGGGGGTTGCTTTTTTTTCTTGTATGTGGAATGATGGGGTTCACTGTACAAGCGTAAACTTGGTTCACTGCATGAGGATCCATACGCACACACACACAAAAAAAAAAAAACAACCTTTTCTCCTCAGTTGTTTATAGTACGGTTTGCCCCCGATTTGCTGTTATCACAGTGAATAATGTGAATGAATATCAAGATTCAAAACACCCCCCACCTCCCACAAAAAAAAAAGAACGTTGTTCACAGGATTTTGCAGTATTACGTTTACTTAAGAAATGTGCAAGGTTCAAAGCATTTATTTAGGTGATTCATCAATGAATTGGCTATTTAAAAAATTAATGTCCATCCTTCTGTTCAAAAAGAGGACATCATTTCAAATTTTCAGCGGCGAAAACACTAAAAAATATCATTTTAATTCCGTTTCTAGTTGGGTCCCTTAAATATTAGTAAATAGGCCAAAATGATAAGCATTATTTTTGTCCAAAATAAAAGCGGATGTTTGCAAATGTTGTACTTTATTCTGCTTTCATGGCACACAACAGAAAGCTGAGAATGTTTCCTGTCCGGATCATTTGGACAATTTCAAATTAAAGGCTTCTGAACGATAAATCAGTGATCCACAATAATTATTGATTAATTTGGTCACCGATTAGTTGTCGATTATAATGTATGCAGCAGCAACAATATATTCGGTTCATTGTATAAGAACCTGAGAATGTACGAGGTGTAATCAGTGATTTGTGTTATTTTTTATTTTTTTTGCATGCGACAATGCTGAAGGAACATTGAAGCAATTGCCCACAGCCATGAATGTCGAAACTGCCGGCAACAAAAGTGAGAACACCCCAACGTGAAACCGGGGCCCAGTTAGCATACCCAAGTACGTTCACGTCCAAGTGTCATACATGTCAGTGCAATGGCCGCCCTTTTGCACGGCACACTTGATAAATGGATATAAATGCGGCAGGAGGCAGCACCCGAAAGGGGAGGGGACGGTAGGGGGGGTAGGGGGGGGGTACAGTGAAGGGAGGAGAACCCCCATGGGAGATGGGTTGGGGGTGGAAATGGGACGGTGGGCGGCTGGGCTGACAATGCAAGGTTTTGCCCCCTGACCCCTTCCACGCTCCATCATCCGTCAGCTGATCGCGGGAAACCGCACAGCCGCAGGAACAAAAGCCCCCCCAACCACCCTCCTCCACCGCAAACGTCGAATCGTACGTACCTCCATCTCATGCTTCACTTCCCAAACCTTCACAACCGTATTGCATCCATCTGTTATGTTAACACAGGGCGCTGCATTTGTATTTTATCCCCTCCACCTGTTTTTTTTTTTTTAAATCAAGTCATCAATGACGGTAGTAAATTTATGAAAAAATATGATTAAATTCCATGCATTTTGTTTTTGGCTTATGCTGCACACACAAGCTCCTGATTTGTTGTTTTTTGTTGCGTTTTTTTCATGGCATCCGTATCGGTCGTTTGCATTTTAGTGCTGCTGCTCAGACCGCATTTTGACACACACACACACACACACACACACACACACACACACACACACACACACACACACACACACACACACACACACACACACACACACATATATCCTGTTTTACCTCCATTTTAGTCAAGGCGTTAAAAATGTCTGTTTTGGTGTGGTGCAGCCAAAATTGTCCGAATTGATCATATTGTTTTATAAGCGCAAATAAAATCGAGGTGCAATTTTTCGCTCGATCTGTGTCGAGTGCTACTATGTCGCTAAGCATTGTTGCAGGCTGTCGACTGCAGTTTGAGCTACAGTGCATAGGGCGGACACACACACACACACACATGCAGGGGCAGGCATCCAAGTGCTTCTGTAAAATCAAAGCGACATTTTTAGGCCCTCAAAGACGACACAAAATGGCGTTTTTCTATAGCGTATTTAAAGAATAGGACATGGTGGATGGGTGAGCAGTAAAATGAGTTTAGCTGTCCGGCGTCAAATAACAGGGGAAAAAAAGCCCTGACTCGTCCTTTGATGAAGGGTATTACGGATTTTTTTTTCCTTTAATTCGGTAAGAACGATGAATAGATTTCTTTTCATTCTCCTTATTTGCTTTTTCTGGATTACACTTTCTTCCTTCACCTTTAGAAGACCCTCATTAGAATATTTATACTTTAATCCAAAAATACTACTAGCCCCACAATACAAATTGTAGTGCATTACCAGACTTATTTTACTCAACTTTGCCTTTTTTTTTAACCTCACTGTCATCGTATCTGTAATTATACACAAATGATATTTCATTGCATGTCCGTGTAATTTTCACCCGTACATTCTAATCATTGCCTTTCGATGCTAATGGGAAGGGAGAAATAACAAGGTTTTACTGCTTTGTACATCGTGAGCGATGGTGTCCAGTTTAATTTTGCCAGATGTGGTTCAATTTCCTATGTGGGGACAGAGCTGAGCAAGGGAGGGTTCACCACGTGAGAATGTCCCAGGTTCACTGTCGGAAAACTTACGCTGTTCACTCCATAAGAATATATGAGACACACATTTAATGAGGACGTATTAGGTTCAGAGAATAGGTGAGGTTGATTGTGTGAGAATCGATTGGGATGACAGTGACAATGCACAGGGGTGCAATGTATGAGAGCGTTTTAGGATCTGTGTAAGAGAATGTCATGTGAGGTTCCATTCCGGGCTCCAGCCTTACCGTGTGGAGTTTTCATGTTCTCCCCGTGCCTGCGCGGGTATTCTCCGGGTACTTCGCTTTCTTCCCACATTCCCAAAAACATGTATGGTTGGTTAATTGAACACTCAAAATTGTCCTTACGTGTGACTGTGAGTGTGAATGGCTGTTTGTTTATGTGTTCCAAACGACTGGCCGGCGACCAGTTCAGGGTGTACCTCCATTACTGCTCCAGAACGCCCGCGACCCTGGTGAGAATAAGCGGATCACAAAATGGATGGATGGATGGATGGATGGATGGATGGATGGATAGATAGATGAATATATATGAGTGATATGCAAACTTTATTAAATTATGTACGAAAGTAACGCAGTGTGGCACCTGCATCCTGCCGTTGTGTCAGGCAGCGCTACGAGGATTGCGCAGTGCTGAGTCGCATCGCATTGATCATCCCGATAAATGTACAATTATATACTAATAGTACGATTCTCTTATACTCCTATGCGGTGTGCTCAAATTGTTCCATTGATCGATGTTATTAGCCCACATCAGTTTTTTTTTCTTTCTTTCTTTTTTTTTTTTGTGCGTCGTTGTGAAAGTGACATTTTGTTGACTGAAACTTTTTCCATGATCAGTTCACTTGCAAATGCTCGTGTCGGACTTCATCGTTGCTCCCACCATACGGTGTTGCAGGATGTGTGTGTGTGTGTGTGTGTGTGTGTGTGTATATCTATAGTGAGTTTAACTGTAGGACAACACCCGTGGTTCTCTCCATGAGAACACGCGAGCTTGACCGTTTTGAGGATTCCCATGCAGGAAGAAGTCGGCGGTTCGGACTCGAGCCGGGTGGAGATGAATAGAGCGCAGGGTTCGTCCCCACTTGGGTAATCCGATGGAGAGATTAGCAAGAAGGCAGCATTTGGACGGGATTATGGAGTCATTAGAGAAGGCTGGTGCTCCAGAGCCTCACTCATGTGTTAATGTGGCTTTGCACATCCTCCGTCTGCACAGATTGTCTCCCACATCGGCCACTAAATACTCTCACAATATTAAAACAGGTCCCACGTCCCGATTCGTGTTCCGTGTTATTAATTTGGATTCAAATCAATGTTTAAAACGCCACAAGTAATTTTTTTCTGGTCATTGGAATGACTCTTGTCCCACAGCAAAATGGACACTAACAAAATGTGAATTTGACTTATTACAAATGTACAAAGTTACAGAGAAAATATATGGGAAGATATTACAATTCTTTCGTGCTGCAACACTGAATTGAATTCACAGGGTTGTTTTTCATGCGATGAAACAAAATGTCTTATGTCATTGAGTGTACTTTTGAAGAGTTACATTACAAGGTATATAGC
The DNA here is from genome assembly GCA_901007745.1 of Hippocampus kuda. Taxonomy (NCBI): domain Eukaryota; kingdom Metazoa; phylum Chordata; class Actinopteri; order Syngnathiformes; family Syngnathidae; genus Hippocampus; species Hippocampus kuda. The sequence continues at coordinate 34,889 of CAAKHF010011530.1, forward strand.
CATTGATTATTTTGATCTTCTCCACACACCCCCAAGGGAGTTTCTGTAATATATTTAAATATATGACTCAACAATGTCCTCTGTACGTGTGCACTGCCTATGAGTGCAAGCCATATTTTCTGCATATTTATCCCATCCATCCACCTCAAACAGCATTCTCCAGTCCACCGAGAATCACTGCACTGGATTAATATGTGAATATATGCTATATGCAACACGTTTGGTGTATAGCATCCCATCTGCAGCACTTTTAATACAATATGAGATGTTTAATAATCCCAATAAACAATATAGTTATTTGAACCTGCACAGCTGATAAAGAATTGGGATGCCGCCGTCTGCATGATGATGACGAGCCGATTTAATCAGGATCGCCGAGTGTTTGTGCGTGTATTCTCTTACGTGTGTGTGTGTGTGTGTGTGTGTGTGTGTGTGTGTGTGTGTGTGTGTGTGTGTGTGTGTGTGTGTGTGT
>CAAKHF010011532.1:0-32040 GCA_901007745.1 Hippocampus kuda
CCCGAGCCTTGGTTTAGCGACAAAACTCGCGCGTCAAGGCAGGGATGTCGCAAAGCAGAACGTAAGTGGAAAAAAGACAAATTACATGTCTCTTATCAAATTTGGAAAGACTGCTGGCGTAACTACCAGCTCACCGTAAAAGAGGCCAAAAGAGAATATCTGTCGGACCTTATTCAAGCTAACCGTCAAAACCCACGCGCACTATTTAAAACGATAGATTCTCTACTCAAACCCCCTCTGCCTACTTGCTCGGATTCTTCACCCGAGATGTGCAACAGATTCCTTCAGTTTTTCATTGATAAGGTCTCCACAGCTAGGACTCCGGTCTCAAATACCGCATCTGACCCCTCTGTCCCAGAGGCGATCGAGCCTTTTCTGTTGCTGGTCCCTCTCTCTGGAATGACCTCCCACTGAACATTCGGCAAGCCTCCTCGCTGCCCATCTTCAAAACTCACTTGTATTCTTTGGCATTCGACTCAGCATGACTTATGACTTAGATTTGTTCTCGGGTTTTACTGTTTGGTGCTTTCTACCGTCTTTATTACCGATTTGTTTTACTGTTTATCATACATATGTTCAATTGATCCATGTACAGCACTTTGTATACAGCGATGGCTGTTTGAAAGTGCTCTATAAATACAGTTGACTTGACTTGACACAATGAATCCTGCACCAGTGACTTAATGTGCCCATTGTAACTAACTTATTGATGTAACAATTTAGCTTGGGAAATGGTGTCTGAAATTGTTTCAAAACAAAATGTTTATTCTGGCAACTGTGATGTCTTCACTTCCTGCAGAGCTTTTTTTTTTTTTTTTTCATGAAACATGATGTCGTCAGTAACATGCAGATTTTTGCTATGTGCGAGTCAGCCCGGACCCTTTCTACTGCAAATAGCGTGGTTCACTATACACAATAAATATATTTAATATTAAATGCCCTCCATAATTATGGTTAAGATGTGTGCTTTAGCTTCAAATAAATTCTTTTTTCCCTAAATAATATAGTACAAAAATAATTTTTAAAGAAATCCAACCTTTAATTCAAGTGCATTTATTCAGTGTGGGGGCGGGGTTTCTCATGAAGAAATAATTATTTTATATCAAATCACGTGTGTCACAATTACTAGCACCCCTGATGTTAAAACTTTGAACAACCCCCCTTCGCCAACAAAACAGCTCCAAATCTTCCCCTATAATCTTTCAGAAGGATTATTTCAGTAGAATACAGGAAAGGGGATCTTCAATCAGTCCTCTTTGCGCAATCTCTCTAAATCATCCAGTGACCTCAGTCCATTCCTTTGCACTGCACTCTCCTCTCTATTTTACTGCAAATGTTTTTAATGGGATTGTTTTCTGGTCACTGAGACGGCCCTGGAAAGAGCTTGATTCTGTGTCTGGTGGACCATTTTTTACGATCTTTAGGGTGAGATTATGCCTCTGCAATAAAAAAATGGATTTAATATTTAGGCTTTTAACACATCTTAACAAAGGGCACAATAATTATGGAGGGCATTATATTTTACACATTTTCATAATGCGACTTTCTCTCTAAATATCATTGTGACAGTTTTTCGAATAATGCCTATTCTCATTCCATAACAACTTTATTCACGAATAATGGAGTTGTTTTTCACAAGTCGTGTTCACTACTCTGCATCGACGTTTAAAGCTTGAAGTCGACTGGTTACATGTTTTGGCCATCTTGTTTTCCCAAATGGCCAATTTACAGAGGACTCACAACTTGCCTGGCTGCTGCCGTCACCTAACTATAATGTAGCGAAATGTTCTACCAACAAGGCGACATAGTTTCAGGGAGTATAAAAGCATGATGATTGAATATATTGGTTATAATATTACAAACAAGTTACATCTCATATCTGTTGAAAATCATGGATATTTGTGTGGACACCCTGTGCCTGTAGTTTTCCCCCCTCTTGTACCAGTGACTTCTTTTTCAAGGAACACTACAACAATTTAATTGAAACGTTTTGGGATTGAAGGTCCTTTTATGCAAAGTGTGGAATTTATGCCATTCACATTGAGAAACTTACCCGAAGGCGTACACAGCCTCTTCTGGACCCTCTCATCATCTTGTCCTTTGACTGAAAACAAATAGAACAAGCCTGTATTTACAAAACAGGGTTACCATAATCCATGCATAACCATTTCCTGGGGTTGAATTCCAAGCAAAACTGGATTTAAACGGCGATGATGCGTTCATAAAGAATACCGCAAACAAACACAGATAGTCTGTGAACAATTTGAGGTCTTCATGACTTCCTCATGATTCCTGGCATGACAGAGCTCACAGGAGGCACGGTTTCTGTCAATAAACCACAAGTAAAATGTCTGTATTTCTTGATGGATTTCTGCATGATGCACCACTGCATGCACACATACCAGGAGTAGTATGAATTCAGATTAAACTTCACAAAGAGTTTCGAGAGAATCCTAGCTCGTCAACAAGCATGCTTCTGTGTGATTAATTGTTGATAATAACATTTACGTACCATACATAGGCACCTTTGGTATTATTGTAGTACTCAGCTGGGACTGTTTGCCAATGTGCGGGTTCGTCATCGTCATTGTCATGTTATTTATACTAAGCAAACAAGTAACGTTTGCTATCGACTCCTCCCACTGTGTCTCTCATTTTTAGTTCAATTAGTAAACTGAGTACTGTCACACATTTATAAATAGTATGAACAATGAACACAATTCTGTGTCGCTGAAGCCCCAAATCATTGAAAATCCTTTGCAGCATCGCTTCTGTGTTAAAGATGTTGTCGATTTGAGCTTTTGCTAACAATGTAGCTAAGCGGAAGTATTGAGGAAATACTGCCACCGGATTGGCCAATTGGACCTCACTCAGCATCGTAATTGGTCCATGTGACGATCCGTCACCAAGCAGACTCGCCTGTTGTTGCCTGCGACTCCCCAACTCCTGACTAACACCAAAGGCCCTCATCACAACCAGCGTTAACTTCTACCATATAGCCGCCCACCCCCAGCGAGACGTTTCAGGGTCACAAACGGGAGAGAATTTACATACCGTGTAGTAGGACAGCAGTCCGGCATTGTAGTCTAACACAAACCAGCGGTACTGCCAACCTTTCATGACGTTGGTCCACTTGCTCAGTGGCCCTTCCATGATAGACGCCATCTTTACAACACTGACGACTGGGAGGAGTCGGATATGCTTTGCAGTGACGTCGCGAGAAAGCGTTGTTCCAATCAATAAAGTTAATGAAACGTGGTTTTGCGCTTAGATTCATGTATTTTATTTTTTATTGAAACGAGATATACCTGAGTATAATGCGTTTTATTTCAATATAAAAATTAGCCCTCATTAAAAAATATATTATTTAAACAGTGCTAAGCAACTGACATGAAAAGACCAATAAATGAACAGTGATACAATAGTCATCAATATCTTTATTATTTACAATAGACTTAACACTGATAAGCAAAACTTCACAGTAATATATGTGAGCTTTAAATAAAAAAAAACACCAAATATATATTTTGTACATTGAAAAAAACTGTTAACATTTGTCTTTTTTTTTTTTTAAATCCATGTGTAGGTTCACGTATTCATTATGGCGTGTCTGACAGTGAACGTTGGCTTTCATTGCACTTAAAACACTTTGGTATAATGATGAGCTGTAGCTATATGTGTGTGTGTGCGTGTGTGTAAAAATAAAAAACCATGAGAACAACGAAGGCAAGTGCAGGAAAGATGATGCAGATGGAGCATAGTGAGGACACTTTGTGGTCAATTCAACATTGTTTTAGCTATGAGATGAAGAAAAACATGACCTCAAATTATTTTTTGACCCTGTTGCTTCCAATAAATTTCAAGGGTGGTGGCAATTTTATTTCGATCTTTGAACACACTATGTCACAGAGATGCACTAAACAGATAAGAAAATAGATCACCAAGAGAGAAATGACAGACAATAAATTAAGCAGCGCGGGTAAGTCTTAAATGTGAAATTCAACAGAAATTTGGCACATGAATGTTTTTATGAGGCTGTAGATTTTTGAAAGAAATTTGCTCACATAAAAGGCACCAAGAGTCACAGAAAAATGACATTTTGCTTGATATTTGAGACTCACAGTATGTGTAAAGGTATGTGTTATGGACCTACAGTGTTTCAATGCAAATGTTAGAATTTTACATACAACATGTGCCAACGATTTACTGTGTGAGGCCTTATCCAGTGTACATTAAGCTGTGAGCCTAAATGAACATGATCTCTGTGTTTGCGTGCATAAATGTACAATTCTTGCAGCTTATGCTCAATAAAACAGAGCATCTCGGACTACAAATACGGGTCAGTGATTAATTGGAAAAGAATAAATTAACAAAACAGCACCTTAAGCGATGACATGTTCATTCTGAAGAACATGCAATGACTTCAGAACTGAATACGACATTCAGAAAGCAGTTGGATAGGCCTCAGTCTAAGACAGGGGTGGGGTACCTTTGTCCTATTAGGGCAAATTTCTTTATTTTTTAACTCTGTAGTTTTGTTTTTAGAACTGCTTAGCAGGCCGGATCAAATGTTCTCACGAGCCGTAGATCCCCCACCCTTGCTGTAAAACATCATCTGTGACTACAACATAAACTGTTTTCTGGATATGAAATAAAACAAAAAAGAATACCCCCCCTGAAAAAAAAAAACCTGTGCTTTTAATTTAAACAAACAAAAAAATAATTTAAAATTCAAGTTCATACATAGACATTCTAGAAATCATTCTTTCTTTAAATCAAATGTACAAATTGCTCATGTGCTGAAGACAGACTGCAGATTAGTCTATAAGAGTTAGTACTGTATGATTAGTGTGATGAACACTCAGTGTGTTTGAACTGGATTTCATAAATTGCTGACATGTGAGGCACTGAGACCACAGAGGCTACAGGGAGTCCTGCACTGTCAATAACACGCAAGGACACTTCGAAGGAAAGCTGTTCGAAGTGGCCTAGTGCGCTACCCTGTGCTCCTCTCGAGGATAAAATATGGTGCGAAAGGACATCCAAAGATCAATATTGAAATGCTTTTGAGGACGTGCTAGGAGTGAAATTCATTAATTTCAAATGCAAAAAACATTTAATTTCTTTTGAATATTGTGGGGGAAATAAGAGTAAAATATTTAACTCCAAAATATTTGTATTTTCCGTTCCCGACTTAAAAAACAAAAAACATTTAACCACTAAAAAAGGCTGTGGCTGATACCACCACAATGTATTTTAAAAAACAATGTGGTCTCCCTACCTGGTGGTGAAGTAGGTAAATTACAGTTATGAAATTGATTTGTACTTATAATTTCATGCATATTAAAAGAGGTGATATTTATGTCCCATACTGAAATCCCAAGTTCTGTTCTAAAGTAGGGATAGGTAAAATCATTGCTTTACAGTAATAGTCCCTATGAATTGAAAATATGTCTAAATTTGACACATCACAGAGAAGGGCGTTAACAATTGCAGCTAAATTTGAATGAATCTTAAATATTGTGAGGAAAAAAAAAAGCCACTGCCTCTGTACTCTGCTTTGAAAACTGCGGGCAGTGAGTTAATTGATCCCGTAGTCATTGAAGGAAATTTAGTCAAATGCACATTCCTATTATAAACCACAGTGATCATGTTTTAAATCAAACAAACAAACCTAAAATTTTGGCGCTGTTGCCTGTCTGTTGTAAAATGGCTTTCAAAAATTAGTTATGGTCCCTCAGATGCTAGACATCGTGCAAAATGCTCCTAGAAACACATTGCACCCGACCCATAAGTCACACATTCATGAAACGTTGAGCTCGACAGGGGCAAACGACCGTCTGCTTGTCAGTAAGGCTGAGCACAATCGACAGACTTCACACACAAGCGAAGTGGGCTTCGACTTCAGCGACACACGCTTGACATTCATTTCATGATTATGGCCGGCGCGAGGCAAACATTTCACGTTTCGGACTTGAACCACGTTTGGCTTGGCATCACGGTAGTCCTTATACGTACAGGTCAGACTGAGCCGAAAGGAAGAGTCCACACTGGCATTTTATGAAACAACTGTTTGTAAACAATTAAAAAAAAAAAAGATGATATTTTGTAGTGATTTCTCTGAGGTACTTTATACATTGTTCTCATATCCAAACGGTTAAAGGAATCTGAAAAAGAATTTTGATGTGGTTGTGACGGTTAGTGTCGGCTACCTCTGGACTACGTCGCTAATCTCTTTAATGCAACCGTGCAGGGTGTCTAGTACGCTGTTCGAGCCCACGCAGCTCAGCCCTCCACCACCCGTGGACGAGGCCCTCAACTCCTGCAGACTGAGCTCTAGCTTCCCCACCGCCTCGCGGAAGGCAAACTTGTTCCTCATCTGAGGGATGCAGTCCACATAACCCGAGCAGTAGTCCAGCAGCTGGTGGCCAGCATCCAGCACTTGGCTGCTGGATGGGCTTTCGGAGCTGGTGTGGAGGACACTGCTCAGGCACTCGGCGCATTCCAGCAGGGCCTCGCGGCTGACCCGCTCGGGCGGGACCCTCTCCGACGGCTGTCTGGTTCGCCGTAGTGCCACTTTGGAGCCAGCTGTGGAGTGTGAGGAGGAGGAGGCTATGCTGGGTGCCCCGTTGGCCATTTTAGTGGACGTTGTGGAGGATGCAGGAGGCACTTGTGGTGGTGGCACTGACGGTCTGATTGTAGTCACTCCTCCTGACAACCGCCCCGTCCTGTGGCCTTTTAATGTGTCTCCGTTGACTTCGACCGCTGAGGCTCCTACCTGTTCCTCTCCCTCGCCGCTGTAGGAATGTTGCATGCCACGTAAGGTCGGCGGAGGAGGCGGCGCGCACTTGGGTTTGACGAGCCGCGGCCTGTCCCGGTCGGCCTGGTGCTCGGACAGCAGTTTGAAGCGGTTCCCCTGAGAGTCCAACCCGACGAGGTGCACGTCGCCGGGGCTGTTCTTCAACGTGGGGGAAATGAGAACCGGAACTTTGTGGTTGTGTGTTTGTGCACCTGCTGCGCACGATGATGCCGCTGAACTAGAAGTCTTAGAGGGGGATGACCAGCTTTGCTGCCTTTCCAATCCTGCCCCGCCGTCTTCTCTCCCCTCCCTCACCCGGGACACGGTGTCCGATTCACCTACTTCCCCCGCGACCACGGGCGCCCTCCCTCCTGTGGCAGTGTTCCGGGGTAGCAGCTTGGCTTTGGGCCTTTCCCTGATCTGCGCAGTGCCCTCATCCATCCTCCTGAGCAGAGGTTCATGGGGACGTGAAGCCCCATTTTCTGGCTGGGAGGTGGTTGAAGCAGTCCTCTCCAGAGGGGTTTTAGCACTGCGGTTCCTGGGTAAAGTCAAAGCAATACGCTCCAGGTCCGGCAACCCGGTTGACATTGAGGAGGTAGAATTGGACCTCGGTAGGGGTTTAGGCCCCCCAACCACGTTTCCACCATCCCCTGAGCAGACTGCCTTTCCTGTCCGCAACCCGAGGGTCTTTTTGATAAGCCTGGGGGTAAAAAAGCCGGCGAGTCCTCCCCAGCTGCTGCCGCTTGTTATCTGTGAAGCGAGTCCTGCGCCAGAGGGTTTCTGTCCAAATGTAGCCCCACAGCAGCGCGACTGAGTCTGGGCGGGTTCGCCTTGGGAATGAGAAGGGGAAGCAGAAAAGCCCCCTAAACTGTCCGACTGCGGGAGCGGAGGCGGGGGGCTGAAATCAGCAGTGGGCTCATATTTCTTGTGCGGCTGTGTTTCCATCTCTCGAAAGGAGCTGCTCCTTTTGGGAGGTGTCGGGAGGTTTTGTTGATGCAGGGAGGACGGAGAGGAGGAGGAGGAAGATGATGATGACGACTTCTTCTTGATGAAGGAGCTGAAGAAGCCAGTCTTGCGATCACGCGTGAACGCACCTGTGTCCAGTGCGTCCTCTAAAAGACTCCCAGGAGATTTATCACGGGGCTGCTGTTTTCTGGGGAGTGCTGGGGAACTGCTTGTACGTCCATCGCTTCCTAATAAAGACGTCCAGCCTAAAGAAGAACAAAAGAGGGAATTATTAGAATACTCAACATAAAAAATAACGACTTAAGGACAATTTCTGAATGACCACAAACCAGGGTACCCCAAAATGTTTCAGTTCAAGACCCATATTTAAATGTTGATACGTCCGAGGGCTGACCCGTTTTCTACTTACACTCACAATTTAGTCTTTAAGATAAGATATCCTTTATTTGTCCCACACTGGGGAAATTTACATACTTACTTAACTTAACGTGCTTCTTCTTAGTATGGGAAGAACATGCAAACTCCACATAGAAAGGAGCAGACGTGCAAACCATTAGGCAAAGGAAATTATGTGCCAAATGACCCATATACAAGGTTGACCAAATAAAAATGTACTCTCAGTTTGGGAGCATGCTTAAGACTTTGAGCCTTGCTAGTTTCCCAACTTGACCCAAAAGAACTTCAATATGGTATGGAAAGTTGAATCCGCACATGCACGTTCAAACCATTTTACTGGATTTGGACTGAAGTTACACATGTTCAAGATGGCGTCAACTCACATGTTATAAATGCCTTACAGGGCTTGTAAAAAGTTTGGAGACACCTCTATGGTATGGGAAGGTGTGCCGAACACATTTGATTAGTACTATACAAATACACACATACCCTTCCTATACCGTGTCAAATGTATTATGCAGAATGAAACGCCCAAGACCGTTTTCTTTTCTGGATTTGTAAACTGTACTGCATGCTCACAGATATAAATGGCATTTAAGAGGAACTTGGTTTTTGTTTATCATATTAGAAAGATTAATGTTTTGTGCTTTGATGAACTTGAAGCGGGTCAATGAGGGACTTAGGGTGAAGCACAGAAAGACAACCACACGCTTGTTTGAGTCACAGACAAGCACACAAGACCAACATTTTATTATGTGAAAAAAAAAACAAAAAACTTGACTGAAAAGAGAAGGAACATTTTTGAGATTTCTACTCTGTAACAAGGCCTAACTTGATTTGAAAAAGCAGTCATATTACAAGAGAATAAAAAAAAGAATCATACTCTATCAAAGAACAATAATGGGTGGAGTGAAAATGAAAATACTCTGAAGTGAGACAATTTGGAGATAAATGTGTCACGTGAAAACTGATTTAACAATTAGAAATATGCATCAGGGGAGTTCTCTAATTGAGGATTAGTGCTAAAATGGTTTGTGGTAATTCTGGAAGTGTATGATTCAGCAAAAGTCAATTGGATTGGGTCAGTATAATTATTCAAAGGACATGCTCAGCTATCCAGAATAATGGTTGTATCTGGTGTCTGTTCCTGTGAAATAGAAGACTTTTATGGCGGGCTGATGCATTCCCTCACATTTTTATTTCATGTTAAACTGATTACCACGTGAGGTGTTACAAAATGTTTCCCTTCGACAAGTTTTGTTTGGGCGGCATAGTGATGAGTGGTTAGCACGTACGCCTCACAGTTGAGAGGTTATAGGTTTGAACCTCTGCTCAGATGTTCATCAATGGACGTTGCACGTTCTCTCTGTGCTTGCATGGGCTCAATGAAGATTAAATTGCCTGTAGATGTGACTGTGAGTGCAAATCGTTGACCTTACGTGCCCTCTGACTGCTGGTGACCACTCCAGCGCGTACCAAGTCAGGTGGGATAGGTTGCAGCACCCATGACTCTCACGAGGACAAACACGATATAAAATGGATGGATGGATGGATGTTTTGTGACACATTTGCAAGATTTCGTTCATGTGACTCGTATTACTTGGAAGTTTGACAGTAAAGCGAATTCTCATCACTAAGTAGGCTATTTCATTTTATTTGCACTACACGACATGTGACCTGCCTAAAATACACAGAATTAGGAATGGACAGACACTTGCGTCGGAGTCAATCGGTGAGAAAAATGACCGCCCTTCGCCTCAGGCGGCGGGCTTGGCGACGCTGCAGTTGACTCTTGGCATCAAGGTGGCCTGGGACACCTGCGGGCTTGTAATGTGATGCACCCGATCGCTTGACAGCGAGGCAAGTGAATCTAGCTGTACCTGAGGGAACATGCGTGCCCTGGTCTGGCCTCCCGTCGAGCCCTCCCTCGATGTTTTCCTTGTTTTCTGTGTGCTTGTGGATTGTGCGGGATTTGGAGGGCAACAGGGGCGTGTCGAAAGAATGCAGAGGACCGCCATGACCGGAGGATGCTGTCTTACACAGCTCCTCCGCGACCTCTGCAAAAGAGAAATAAAAACAAAAAAATGGGTAAGATACACCGCCAACACCGATACATTACAACCTTTGAAGTCAAAGACCCCAGAAGTTGTATGACAGAATTTTCTGCAGAAAAAAGAGCCTTAAAAACACCTGAGATTGAATGTATACTTCAATAGCCTTTAAAATGTCTCTTAAATGTTTCCTTATGGTAAGCTACCTTCTGAGATGCTGGAGTCATGGAACATTGTCTCAAAGGCTTGGTGGATTTCTGCGAACGATGGCCGGTCAAATGGACTCCACTGCCAGCCTAGCAGAAACAAAAATCATGAAAATGAGTTAGAGTTCAGGTTCAAGTAGTGGCCACAATGACTTCATCATCATCTGAAGGAAGTGTGTTTTAAAGAAATCTACTTACATGCCCTCATGAGTTCATAGACCTTTGGCGGGCATCCCTCTGGCTGTTCCATGCGGTACCCCTTCTCTAGAAGATCATAAACCTGAGACAGATCAATGCCTGGGTACGGAGACATGCCATAGGTGGCAATTTCCCACAGGAGGACCCCAAAAGCTGTAAGACAACCACAATGTAGATCATCAGCCATGTGTGCACGAGTGTAGTTGGAAGATAGAAATGAATATGTGCACGGTACTCACCCCATACATCAGACTTGATGGAGAAGGTGTTGTATGCAAGACTCTCTGGCGCAGTCCACTTGATGGGGAACTTGGCCCCAGCGTGTGCAGTGTAGGTGTCACCAGTCATCAACCTGCTCAGACCGAAGTCTGCCACTTTCACCACATGATTTTCACCCACCAGGCAGTTCCTCGCCGCGAGGTCCCTGATAGAAGAAGCATGTGAAACTTGGGAATATTTTATTTGATTTTAAACAGTTTTGCACTGAGTGTTTGCTTCTCACCTGTGAATGAAGTTCTTTTTCTCCAAGTACTCCATTGCTGAGGAGATCTGCGTAGCCATGTAGAGCAGAACCACAGCATTCACTTCCTCCTTGTCGCAATCTCTCAAGTAGTCCAGAAGGTTGCCGTGAGGCATGTACTCCGTCACAATATAAAACGGAGGCTCCAACGTACACACGCCTGCGAGAGAGTCAGCTTTATAATCATTTTTAAGGGAGGGGAAATTCAAATGACAAAAATGGATAAAATACTGACCAAGAAGCTGAACCAGGTTTGGATGTTTGACCTCCTTCATGACAGCAGCCTCTTTTAAAAATTCCTCTACTTCCATAGTGTCCTCCTGTCATTAAAGAAGCGGGAAATAAATATTAATGTGATTATTAGAGGAGTGAATATCATAAAAATGTTCAGTGTAAATGATTATCATAAAAAAGAACGGCTTGAGCAAAGTCAGATCATTTAGGTGTATTACCACGCCCTACCGGCAGGTGGTGACCTACAACCATATTACTGCTCAGGCGCCTTCATTGGCAGATAATGATGAAATTGAAATTCAAGTTTTGTATTTTTTGAGGGGATGCCACACCTTGAGTGTTTTGACAGCGACTGTGAGGTTGTACTTCTTCCACATGCCCACGTACACCTCGCCGTACTGGCCACCCCCGAGCTTGTGCTTCATGGTAATGTCGGTGCGCTCCATCTCCCACTTGTCGTGGATGGGTGATACGCCGTACACGGTGGGCTTGTTGCACTTGGGTGCTGGGTAGTGTAGTGTAGTGACCAGGCCGTCGGCTACAGTGGAGTGGTGATGGACCAGCTCGGCCAGGGTGGCGAAGCGGCTCTCGGATGTCACATACACCTTGAAGGAGGAGGAAGGAGGAAGTTGAGCAGGAGCCATGAGCAATTAAAACTACATTTCAAGAGAAGTGGAACAGTCCTGCAGTAAAACAAACAGGAGTTTGTCATATTTGTATTTTTTTTAATACTGAACTGCATGTTCATGTTTAAATTTTTGCAATTGCAATGACGGTCTTGTTTTTCATCATAAATAGGAAACCAAATTGTTAAAACGTGTAAACCGTTAACCTTACAAGACTTAATGATGGTGAAAGTTTGACATCTATAAAGGATTCATTGTATTACCATTAATGGAAAATTATAATACAAATCTGAACAACTCAAAATCACTAAGCACAAGCGGTCTAATGCTACCTTTCCATCCGAGGAAGTGTTGATCCGGTAGTGGTAGACTCTCCCCTCGTAGCGAAGGGAAATAGACAGCTGTCCCGGACTGCTCTCGCTTTCTCGGACAAGGAAGCTGCCATTGATGAGGGATGAAAGCAGGTACTCTGCGGCACTTCGCGACACAGGCCCGTGGTACCAGCTGTGCTTCTCCAGGCTGTTTACAGGTGTGATGTAGTTGGAAGGGACCCAACCCTGGCCATTCTTGGAGCGAACCTCGCTCCACTCTCCATTTTGGTTATAGCCGAGCACACGCAGTTTCTCGCCTAGGCAACACAGACAAGGAACTGCTCAAACATCTGTCGTTCGCCATGCCTATGAGTGAACAGCTTCGACCAAGGATTGTTGTGCTTCTTGAAAATTGTCAGGCGTTATGAATAATGAGCAAAATTGTGACGAGTTCATCACAACTTTGTGTCTCACCATAAAAAACAAACAAACAAACAAACAAACAAAAAAATGAAAAAAATAATTTAAAGTATATAGCCATTCAACAACAAAAATCACAAACTCAAAACTTGGCCAGAATTACTTTGGGCCTTACTCCAGAAGAAATTTGAGATGGGAGGAGAACAAACAAATAAATGCAGACATAATGAGAGCGTAATCTCTGAGTAAAGTAATAAATGGTGGGAAAAATAGGTCAAAATAACTTTGAATCCACCAGCCTAATCCTATAACTTCCCTTAAAATACTCAAAATGAGGAATCGGGATTAGACAGCCAGTAGACTAAATCTAATTACAAAACAATAAAATAAAAAAAGAAAAGAAAAAAAAAGAAAACAACGGTCTCAGAGACTCAACATGGACTCTTGTCATCAGGTAAGAATGTTGGTGAGGATGCTTTGGTGACAACACAAACAAACTAGGCGGTACGGACAGATTATGAGTTTTACTGAACTACATCAAAAGCCGTGCAACAATAATAAGAGCGAAGCTGCCATGCAGGCGCCAGGCAAAAGCAGACATGTCGTGACTTGATGTCTCGTCTCCGTCTGTCTCTTGATGTCAGAGCGGTACACGTGAGGGAGTGGAAAGGCGCACGATTTTCTCGAAACCAGAGGAGGGAGTGATTCAATAATCCGACAGAGTTACTGCGCCTCTTCACTGGAGATTATTTTACAATTAAATTGTAGTTATTTAGTGAGCAGAAAATAAATTACGTAAACAGCTCAACCTATGTACGAAAATAAGAATCATGAAATTCCGAAGAGCAAGAGTGTAAATCAGTTCAGCGTAATACCAAATTTCCCCATCTTTGGCCTTGGAACATTTGAATTTTATCGTAATACATTTGCCGTTTCATGGTATTGCCGATAAGGTAAAGCAAAAATGTGAAAAAACACCTCCCCACAGTACATAATGCGGTGTAGCTCATCACCACTGCAAGGATGTCATTTGAGTTCATTGCCATTCTTTTTGAAAGAGGTCCATCCCCTAAGATAGTTCCTCCGATTATTAAACAGAACCTCAGCGTCCGCTGCGGGCCGGGTCCACTGTCCAGTGAGTCACAGTGAAAATGACGCATCATTTACACACAGTAAAGCTAGGCGTCTGGGAAATGGCGGTTGCAGCCAAGAAACAATTAAGATTGTGATGATCAGTGAAAAAGAAGCTAAACAGACTTGCTGGGAATCTGTTCTTGTTCAGGTTACTGGGCCTGCATAAGCACATGTAACAATCTAAGGATTTTGTAAAAAAAAAAAATACAGTGTAGACCACTGTCACTATACGCACAAAACTGACTGTTAGCCAGTCTGCCAACTGACTGTTAGCCAGTCTGCCATTCTCTATTTTCCTCTGCAGGACTGGAAATAGTGACTGTATCCTTGCCTTTGGAGTGGCTAAGAGGAGATAATGACTGTGAGCAGCTAATTCCTGCTTGTGGTCAACTCCTCCTGGCTCAACGTAACCCACCTGTTGATGTAAAATTCCATATCGTCACAGAAGTAGAGGCATAATGCGGTCTTTTCTCCAGGAAAGAATTTGAGATTTTTTTTTTTTGCTCGAAACCAAAATCTTTTCAAAAGTCTTCTCACAAGAGTGGATCTGTCATCGCTTCAAAGTAGGAACCAACTCCATATTTTGTTACATTTTCCCTACCCGTAGGTGTGTCATAGCCAGGTGTCCCAACGATTCTTTTCACCTATAGCTTTATTGACACACAACATTCCGATGGTATAACTGTAAACCGCGCACGAAACTGTTTGATAACCTGCCAATCAGCGGCATGGCCTGAAGCGTATTCGACTCAAGACTTACTTCCACATTAGGAAATCACTGTGCCCTTCTGTCGCAACACACCTGCGTCCATGGAAGGTGTGGGAGGCATGTGTTGATACAACAACACATCACGTAGCAACAATCCTTTTTGACGATGCAGACATGAATATATATTCTCTCGGACATGTAATGGCTGAATTTTGCCGCCGTAAGTGAACACTAAAGCATAAATTCTGACTTATATAAAATATAACACTCAGAGATTTGTCATTGGGGTATTCATTCAACAATGTTTCTTATTGTGGCTGCAGTTTATGTTGTAGAACTCGACTGCTACATAATTTCCAAGTCGAATAAAATGCTTGCTTAAATAATCCAAATGAAATAATTCGGTTTAAAGGAGACCGATATATTTTTGTCCACGATTCAAAAAAGTTCCTACTCAGTAACATTTCTGCAACACGTTTTCGGCTTAATATTCCAAAGATCTGTAAATATACATTAAAAAAATAAATCGGTCATAAAATATTGAGTACTGTATTCATCCATCCATCCATCGTCTACACTGCTTATCCTCACTGGGGTCGCCGATCTCAACTGACTTTGAGCCAGAGGCAAATTACACCCTGGAATGGTTGCTTGCTAATCACAGGGTACACGTTGGACCACAGGTGTTAAACTCAAGGCCCGGGGGCCAGATCTGGCCCGCCACATAATGGTAAGAGGCCCGCAAAAGCAAATCAAAGATGTCAACTTTCATGATGCTTGCTAATATCTCTACCACAATTTCCAATTCTCATTAGTAATAAATAAGAGTGATACTGTAAGCATTTTCTTGTTACCAAACCCCTTCTTACAGTAACTTAACAATTAGTGAATGAACCATTATTCTTGACTTCTTCACATGGTTTCAGTCATAACGGCCTTCCAAGGAAAACTAACTAAAATCAGACTCGCCACAAAAATGAGTTTGACACCTCTGCTTTAGACAAACAACCACTTGCAATCATATTCATGCCTTAGGGAAATTTACAGTCTACAATTAAACTAGGAAGCTTGTTTTTTTTTTCCCCAGAGTACACGGACAAAACCCATGCAAGCCCAGTGAGAACATGCAAATGAACCTCCAACCTCACTACTGTGAGGTGGATGCTCTAACCACTTGTCATTATGCTGCCCCATTTGAATATGTTGTTGGAGTTCTGATCACTTGTTTTTCAACATGAAGTCTAATCAATTTAGTTTGCCTCGGACATATGCTGTGGATACCGTATTCATATTTCAAAGTAAGTCCATTTTATGTGATAAAAGTTGAAACTACCAATGCAAACTGAAGCACTGTTATCTTTGTACACAGCTTTTGTTTTGGATCTTACATGAGAGTGCAGCTGGTAATAATAACATCTGTGTTATAAATAACTTATTGTATTCTCATTATTAGATTATGACTGACATTTGATTGGAATACTATCAAATTCATCATAAATCATGATTTCAAAAGTGTTTACCTTTAGTGATGCTGAGCGTGTTGTCTCCACTGGCCACAAAGTCATAAAGTGCAACAAACAGGTTGGGGTCACTCTCAGCCGCCCCCAATAGGTTCTCCTTGGAGCTCCAGCGTACCGCTTCTGTCAGGGCTGCAGAATCTAGCCCAAATGGCCTGTGGAGAGCTTCTGGGGGAAAAAATGACCAGAGAGAAAGAGAGACAAAAAGAAGGGAAATAATGAGTCTGGTGATATTAAACATCAAGCATGAGGGCTGGCTGTTGAAGCTGCACATGCATGCAACACTCTAAACTGGTTCCTGATCAAGCTGCCCTTGTCATCTACCTGGTTGTCCAGGCTCTGGACTCTGCCTCAAACCCGTGCTGAGTTTCTGGCCACTAAGGGCCGCCCATTCTTCCTCAAAACTGTTTGCCTGCAGGCACCTCAAAACCATTACTTTAGCAAAACGACTCTTGTACTGTACACCTTTCAGATCAGGTATGATGCAGGGTAGGACCCTGCGCGTCTTTAAAGAGTGCAAAGAGGGAGGGGCTCCAGAGTAAGGATGAGAGTGACGCTACCTGACCAGGGCGCAGTCCTATCGCGTGTACCTAAAAACAACACCCACACCCACAGAGACTGACTTGTGATTGATGAACCAGAACATGAGTAGCAGATGAACAATGCTCAGCAGCTGCTGCCAAAATCACTGCGTGTCTGGACAGCTGCTGCAGGAGTGGGAGAGGAGGGTGTTGAAATTGGGCGACTGACGACAGAGCATCTCAGCACTGTATCTTACGCCTATGAATTGTACCGGTCATTTGATTTTGGGTTCGTACTGTACTTGTATTCATTTTGGCAGAAATTTGCTACTGACAGCAACACAACAACGTCCAAACTAGGATTTCTTGAATGATGAGACAGATGACAATATTTGCCAGAATAAAATTCTGATAGACAAGTGATTGGAAGATTGATTTTTTAAAAATTAATAAAATAACCTATTTTTTTGAGTCCTTATGCACTTACAACAGTAAATATATGAATTACGGGTACAACTTGACTGTTTTGCATTATTTTGTCCTTTATTATTAGTCTACAAATTACACGCAGCATGAATGACGGCTGGACAAAGGGCTAAAAAAATGAACCAAATATGGAAATATACACATCGCAATGAATCATCTTTTATGTCCACTGTGCCAAAACACACCCAATATGCCCACCTCTGTTCTGGACCAGAATGCACTGCAGTGTGGCACTGGCTGTGGCACGGCTCAGCCACAATTCCCAGTACATCCTCTGCCGTGGTGTGGTTCTTTAGCAGCCCTGAAAGCTGTGGGCTTCTTGATTTGGCTCAAAGTAGCTGATCCAAGCATTGAGGGTGAAATGTTGAAAAAAACGAGTTCACCATCTCAAAGTGAGACAGACCCCCACGTAGTTTATCCACCAAAACGTCAGAAGCAAGAATCCAAAACACATTTTGATACATGTGGAGAGCAGAAAGAGCCATGACTGATGCCCCCTGCGATGAACAGCGCCGTGAGGGATGGCACAAATGGCGTTGGAGGGAGAGAGGATCGTAGACATATGCTGAAGTGGAGGTGGAGGTCTGGGGACTTAGGCAGAGAGTGTATCGTGAAGTAAGAAAGCCGAGAGCTGGGCTATCTATGTGTGTGAACAGGAGTGTGTGGAGTGGAGTGTGAGGTCCAGGCTACAGCTGCAGTCAACAGCAGATGGCTGGTCCTGTCCTCCTGGGAACGAATGAGTGAGAGTGTGTGTGTCTGTGTGTATGCGCCCGCCCGTGCGTGTGTGTGTGTGTGTGTGTGTGTGTGTCTGCAACTGCAAGCGACGCTGGGCCAACTGTCATAGCTGCTCTTCTTACATCGCTGAATATCACACTCTCTTTGAGGATTTTTTTTTTTTAATGAGATTAATGCTGCACATATTCAGAGGGCCGGTCCTAATATTATGAATTCCAATCCTCACTTTCAGCGTGGAAATAAAAAGAACACTTACTGATGAGTTCCAATATGCCAAAAACGGGACAAAATTACATGAAATCATTCAAATCATTTAAATACTTCATGTGACAGATATACAATATCGCAGGTTTCTTTTCCATATGTCCTAACACAGTAACATATGCAAATATTGAATGTCGTGCGTCGTAAGAGGACCTTGACTGTGTGTGTCTATGTCGTTAACAAAGCACTGTGCACTCTGAAGAAACGCTTTGTGTCGAGCATACCAGAAGTGGTCTTTGGAAGTTGGCACGCCACATCTGCTCAGCACCGACTGAGACACCCGGAACAGAGGTGACCCGGATCCCGTGGCACACACTCGTGCCATAGATATGACGTATTTTGTGACACCATCTACTTGGCTGTACAGGGACCGCGGCCTCGACGCAGCAGCTGCTTGTACAAAGTATGACCAATTACAGATTTGTGCATCTCTATATGATTATCATTTAGTTGGCCAATGTATTTTGTTGAGGAAAAAAGTGAATAAACTAGAAATGATTGGTTGTAGACTGTACACCACTATGCACCTTTCAATTGTTTTGGAACACTATGTATTTCCTGGTACCGGTAATTTGACATCCTGATCATATATATCCCGACATGGAATTCCTGGCAACTTTCTGGGATATGACTCATAAAACTAAAATAAAACAAATAGCTAGTGGCCAAATACCACTGAAAATATCCGGTAGTATTAGCACTTTTCAAGAATCAAAATAAATACGACAAAGCGCTGCAAGTCACATCTAAGTATGCTACGCATTTATCCATGAAAGGGGCTCATAATGAACCGTTTCAGAGGCTACACAAGATTGTCAGCTTGTTCTGAAAGCCTGACTCTGACGTCTCAGTCTGAACATTCGGGGCACCATGTAAACGGAGTACACAGATAAGACATTAAGTTGTTAAGAGACAAAGAAGAATACACCGGTAGTTGCATGGATGGATTCTTTTCACAAGTAGATAAATGGATGCCATGTTGGCTCTGTGTGCTGAGCTGTAAATTAAGTGAATGAAAGCAAATCCCAATCGGCGCTGGCATATTACTTACTAGAGTAAAAGAAACGGAAGCAATGTCTCAATAGCAACTGTCATGCATCTCTTCATGTCTTTTAGTTTTGATATTGATTCTCGTTATATGGCATAGCTTGACAGGGTATGTATCATAAAAGCTTTTTAAAGACAAAACAAATCCTTTTCAGACAAATTGGAAGGTTAACCGGGGAAAAATTCGACCAAGTTGAGGAAGTCTAGCATGCATGCATGCAAATATATAAAAATACCTTTTAATATTGATACCAGCTTGGCAGCCATCATCAGCCAGCTACAGTAAGTCTCGCTTCGTGAGCAAAATTTAATGTGTTCTGACTTTGCCCATGGAAATCAGTTCAATAGTTTTGCTTAACAAATTCCTAAAGTGTAACTAACTACTGTAATCGGCAAAGAGTTAACGCAACACAGAGTGCCCCTTGCCTCACACTTTTTCAAGGAAATAACAATAAAGTAATAGAATGTATCCTAAACCCTTGTATAATGAGATAAGTGATTATTTTTAGCTACAAGTGAACGAAACACAGCAGCATGACACCAGGCATAACTCCACAACGCACATCGTGCTGTAGACAAAAGATGGCTGCCTGCCTGAAGCCGATACAATCATCCTCACATGCACAAGACATTACATAAACTAGATTTGGCTCAATGTGATCCCATGGCAGACAAAGACAAAAAAAAAAGTAGTCTGATTGTTTCAAGCAGAAGGGGATAAAGGATAAGCATGAGTGCAGCGATTCAAGTCAAAATAAAACCCTTCTACTTTCTTTTCGGGACGGAGGTCACAGACACTTTGCTGATCACACGATACAAAAGAATCTCAAAATTTGAAAGTGGAGAATCAGAACAACGTGGAAGGCATCCAGCGTCACAAAGCAAATTATGTTTGATTGTGGAGGTTCCAACAAAGAATACCCTGCAATACACCATTTCAGCAGCTTCAATTTTTTGGGGGGGGGTTTGTTTTTGTTTTGTAGCCCTCCTGACTGACCAGAATCTGTTGAATCAACTATAATCTCACAAAAACGTCGTCTCCGTCCTCTACCATCAAGAGAGGCAGTCTACTCGCGACAGGTCATGAACACCAATAAACTCCGAGCGGCTCATCGTGAACTGGGGGGAATATTTGGCGCGGACAGCAACAGAGTGGAATTTTTCAATCAGTTTTTACAAGTGCCCATGTATGCGCTTGCCTTGAGTCCACAGTTGAGTCATGTCCATGGAGTTCCGCACGTCTCCCTCAACCAGACTTGGACCTTTCACACATCCTGGTGTTGAAACAGATTTGAGCAAACGGATTTGAGCAATCGGTCTTGCCTGGACACACCTGTGAGAGTGATCAGTTCAGATTTCTATTCACTTGAGATGTCATGGCGGGGGGAAACCCTCGTGCTGTGGACCAAAGGGTCCTCTAGGATGAATCGATAAATTATGCCTGGAGAGTGAGGTGCGAGGGTAGTGTGCTTAACTCATTCAGTACCAGCCAATTCTGGACCAAGTCTGAAAAGACGTTTAAAAGCGTCTTTGGGAGTGAATGAGTTAAGAGTTACTTTTATGATGTTCACTTGGAGTCAGTACAGTGTGAATGCGTAAGTGATGCCAGCTCACGCTGTGCATAAGTAAGTTATTGCATGAAAAATGGATCATGGTTTAACTGCAGCAGCGCTACATCATTGGCAAATATGACAGGGATATAAGCAACATTGTGCTGTACACTGAGCATATGTAAAATGGAATGTGAATCACCCCATTTAAAAAAAAAAATCAATTTTCATCGCTAACTACCGACTTTGCCAAGTCTAGACAGTAAAAGGTCCAGACACTAAAAATTATATTTAAGACAGCAATCAGAGAGCTGCACAATGCAAACTACACAGAGACAGTAAAATACTACAGAATATCATCCTGATTATCAGCTCAAGAGGATAATAGCAATTCACATTCAAAATTAAATAAATAAAACCTACTTTATGGTATGCTGGATTGCTGTTTAAATTCTTATGAATCCAAGATATGTGTGGCAAGTCGATGGATTGACTTTTACAAGATTGTTCCACAAAATAGAGCTGGATTGGTTATTAAAGCAAAAGCTTTCCAGTGACTTTGACTCAACTTGAAATTTATCTGTTTGCCAAATGGGGACAGCAATGCACAGTGACCTTGCTATTGGCCCACTAATACATAAGTCAGCGCAGAGACATTAGGAAAAAGTCAGACCACTCGTCTATGTCACTGGATAATCATGTGACAAGAGATCTGAAGTGTGCCACAACGATGAAAAAGGGCTTGACATCAATACTCGAACATCCAGTAGAGTAGACAGACACACGGCTGCAGATGAACACAGGTCTTATGAGCTACAAGGCATTTTCAGACTACCAAGTTTTATGACTACGGATACATATTTTTCCCCAAAATGTGATGGGACTCAGAAATCTATGACTTTGGAAGTGTTCTGCATTAGAATGTCTATGGTAGCAATTCTTATAGACATAATATACAGTCGTACTGAATTTTCCACACGAATGCAAATCAACTTAAGGGAGCACATTACAAGGCACGATTTACTGGAAACTCTCCAAACACACACACACACACACACACACACACACACACACACACACACACACACACACACACACACACACACACACACACACACACAAACTTCTGGTATGAAAAATGGAGCATGTCTGTATCAATGCGGATATGGATGTTCAGAGTAAGTGTCTGTCAATTCCAAGCCAACTCCGCAGCCTGCAACCCAGAAGATAAAGCGGCAATGATAATGCCAACAACAGGCGACTGATCCTGGAAGCAAATCAATGTTTAACAGGCTTGGCAGCAGGACTTCCCCTCTCCGACACTATCTATTTTTTTTCCCCTACACAGCACCATCACAGCTAAGCCTTGTAGCGAAACTGCTACTTAAATACAAGCCACTACAGCAATTTGGCTGGACCGCTCCCCAAAGTTGAAAACATTTTGTGTTCTTAGGATGACAGATGCATGGAATGGTTTTACCATCTGTACAGTCAACCATGCGCCGTTCTAATTAATCCCCTCTCTTTAATGATATAAGCTGCGAGAGACTCGAGGCCAAGGACTAAAAGACTGCGGGTTTTTTGAGGAACTGAAGAAGCTTGGCTGGTAGCCGATGCAAAAGCTCAAGGCAGCAATGCAGTTATGCAGTATTCAGTGACAAGAATATTCCATTAAAAAATATATGTATATATTTTTTCCATATCTGGCAAATTACAATTTAGATGTAAAATAGTACTACCGGTAATTTCTGCGAGTGTTCCATATTTGTGGATGCGACACAAAAACAAAGAAACAAAAATCAAGCAGATAGCACATGCTTTGGTGTTGACAATAAATGAGGTGAAGTGAAAATCGGTTGATATTTCAATGTTCATGCATTTCAAAAACACACTATTAATGTCAAAAATGTGCAAAAACTATACAATAACTGTCACATCAACATACTCATCTGATCACTCATCTGGTCAAGTAACAGCTAATTTTATTAGATGGGGTCACGCCTCACCTTACTTATTATGGCCAATAGACGTTTTTTCTCCAATTTATTTAGTTTTTAAAATTCATGTTCTATTGGGTGTCTGGTCACAGGTAAAAATACAAATGGCCCCATAAATTCCTTTCTCATTATGAACTACTTTAGCTTTTTTATGAATCAAGATATTATCTTTGATTATGTATTATAATTATTCTCTTTAATTACTTATTATAACATAATCGTTAGTTTTATGCTTTGGTAAGTGGCGACATGCTTGCGGTGATGAAATGGCAAGTTGTGTTGATGTGCTGTGTTGTGATCATCCCTTTACAGAAGCCGCCCCCAATGGGCATGTTTGTTCGGTTTGACATTGCATCATTAAAGAAAGAAAGTCATTTTCAAATAATAATAATAATAATAATAATAAATTGCACCTGCCACTCGCTTCTCTTCACCTGGTTGTGAGCAAAGCAACAGTCACGGTCTGCCAAGTATTTCATACATCACATCAGAAGTTGGCACAGATTTTACTGGGGTCTTGAAGTATCTGATTCGGACACCGTGGCTCTGTGATGAAGCACACACCATGATGACAACATTACACTTGACTGGGTTCAGCAAGCGGATGAATTTCACATGTTCTGTGACTGAAATTTTCCAACACTGTACCCATCAAAACTTTTAACCTCCCACAAACACACTCACCGACATTCTTACCTACATCATGTAAGAAAGCCATTTACCCCCCTCAAGAGGAGGTGTGGCCATGGCTCCTCCTGGTGGATAACGGCAGTCACGACTCGCTAGGCCTAACTGACCAACCCGTTTTGGACAAATCTGGTTCATACAGGCTTTATCATGTTCCAGTAGCTAAATATAGGCTATCTTACACATTGTGTTGTGGCTGCTGTGTGACTTGCTCTGGTTGGCAAGGCTTTAACACACAGTCAAAGGAAAAGTGAATTTGTCTCTAATCCAATTTTACCCTTGATGCAAATCGGCTTAAATCCATGGATGCCTGATCCAGGCATTCTAGTCTGGCCAGGGGATAAAGATGCTATATTTCTACAGATCAGTCTCTAATTCTATGCTCATTTAAGTTTGCGTGAACAACAGAGAAGTTACAACAAATGATTTAGTGACTCATTCCAAGAGCATTCCAACCCCTCAAATGTGAATTTAAATAATCAGGTAAATTAAATAAATTCCAAAAATGTGTCAAAGCAAATGATTCATGTGTCACAGGTCACATGACTAATATAACCAAGCCCCCAAACAGAGTTACTCCGCCCATGATTTGCTATGTAGGCCGGAAGAAGTTCTGCTATTTTCAAGCGACGGCTGGGCTACATAGAAAACACTATTGCCAGAGGAGTATAGGGTGGGCTGCATATTCCTATAAACTCTACTCTGAAACGCACAATAACCAGCTAAATATTTGATCAATGCACAAAACGGGCTGAGCTGACATGTTTTGGGGCAATTTGGGCATATTTTTTGAAAATAAATAAATAAATAAATAATGCATCGTCTGTCAAAGTGATTACCGGTAGTTCCATTGGTCGGGGAACAACATAAAGGTTTACATAAAAAAAGTACTTCATAAATAAGGGACTGTGTTCTTTGTGACAATGCCATCCGAATGTTGTCATGTCTATTGGTGTTGCTATGTTGTAAATCAGGGGCAGCATGGGTGCCTGCGGGTAGCAGAGTTTTGGAACAATATTTGATTAAATAAAACACATTTTCATCGCAAGCACAATACTTTATGGCAGGAGTGTCAAACTAATTTTTGTCTCAGGCCACATTGTAGTTAAGGTTTCCCTTGGAGGGTCGTTATAAATTTTGGGAAACCATATAAATGTTTAATCACCTCCACATATTACATACACGGCGCACAACAAATTGATGGATAACGAGTTTTAAAATCAGAAGTCAAGAATAATGACTGTTATTGTGGATTACATATGACAAATTGAAATTTTGGTTCAGACTTTAGCAACCATCATGGAACGACAGTAGACATGTTTGATATGCATTCGCGAGCCACATAAAATGATGTGGCGGGCCGGATCTGGCCCCCGGGCCTTGAGTTTGACACCTTTACTTTATGGCATTATCAAGTACAGGTAGAGGGTATTGGTGAGTACTTGTAAGTACTTGTACTTGTTCTTGGTGTGCACATGATCAGTGCATTCCGAGTAATATGTATGCCAGGCCAGTAGTTCAATGGCATCGACGATCAATGATGAAAGAGTCTTGTGACACGTTTTGAACACAAATGCTAGAACAGCGATGTGTTCCGCCTCCTATTGTTGAGTTTACACGGATATGGTAAAAATGTTGTTAAAATAAATAAATAAATAAAAAAGTGTCAATTCAACACACATTTTTCAAACACAGGCCAAAACAATACCATCCTATATTGGAGAATGGCAGCTTTTACAGGTAGTGCAAAGGGGCTTAGGCTTGGAGACACTGAGCCTCAGCAAGTCTCCACAAGTTCAGGATGCAAACGAAGAATCATGGGTTAATGGGTTTGTTAACACAAGACCTAAAAATCAGGCAGGGCTAGACAAGTGGAGGCGTCAATACAGCCACTGATGCCGTAATACAGTACTGCACCTCGACCAATACAGCAAAAGGTGAGAGTCCCTTTGCATCAGCACTTTGGTGTTCCATTCCATTAATTGTGCCTCTCTTTCTATTTGTGGTACTCTTTTCTGTCTGGTGGAGCCAAGGAAGTCTTGTTGGGAAGCAGAGCTGCTGAATTAATAATGCTCCGAGAGGGACTGCTGCACACCTGAGTTAGAGAGAGGAAATGACTCACCTTGTCATGAATAGATTAAGAGGGGGGGAAAAAAAGATTCCCACGTATGCTACAGCCATAAAAAAATCATTGTCATTATTATTATTGTTGTTGAGCTTGTTTTGAATTATGTTTAACGGGAACTGCTTATGCTCACAGAGAAGGAACTAATGGAGTCGGTCATTCATGACGGGTGAGCGAACACTAATCTGTTATGAAATAGTGGACTTTTTCAGTAAGATCAAAGAAAAGCTCAGCAAAACTTAAAAGAAAAAAATGCACTGAGACCAGACAAGTTTTCAACACACTATTGTTGACGTCATGTTATTGGTCACGTTTGGGCAGTCATTCTGATTACACGCTGCAGTCTGCAAGATTGGTCGACTTCCATGTTGACGATGGATGGGAAAAACTGTGTTGGGGTTTTTTTTGGGATGGTTTTAAGGATAACATACAGCATTGACTGTTGCGCCAATCTGCTTCGTGGCATTGCCTTACTAAGTAACACACTGTTCTGCTATTTAGTCAGTCAGAGCTGCCTACCTATTGAAATTCACTTCCAAATTGTCCAAAGTGTCCAATTATTCCAACTCTTGTCTTTTACACACTCTTTGCTCCCATCTCACGCTTACTATTGGTAAGTCCGCAGGAACGGAAAAATAGTCACAGCAAAACACCGCTGACATAGCAAACAACACGTGATAAACATGATGAAATAAAAACTTGCGATGCATTGAAGCGGCCGAAAGTGAACCGCAACATAGCGAGGGACTTGGCGACAGCGTTTTTCAGCAATTTCATGCAAATTCGGAGTTGTTTTTCATTATAATACTGTCAGGCCAGTAACCGTAAAAACCCTAAACAGCTATGAGAAGGTGGCAATCTAAATCTGACAATCACCAAATAACTTCCACCATAATTTAGTTTCATTGAATCTACGAAATCACTGACTGACACTCCACGCAGTCCAAAGGGCAGTGATTAAAAACAAACAAACAAAAAAACCAAAAACAAAAACCCAGTTTCTTTAACAAAGACTTACAATCCTTCATCACTGGCACCACATTTCGATGAGAAAGAGAGCACTATGATAGCCAGTGGAAGACTTTGCTCCTCATTCTTTCTTAAGAGCCCTTGTTCTATAATTGTGAGCTTTGAAGAAAAAAAAAATCCTCTCTGCAGAGTGGCAGGCAGTATATGACTCCGATAAACACGCCACTCTTGTCTCTCAGTATGAAGAAGCAGAACACTTGAATGCGTCTCCTGCTCTCAGTAAGTGTGTGCTTCTTGGGCTTAGTTTTAACCCAGCCAGGGACGGGAAATCCTATCCGTTCCCCAAAGGCCCCATTGTCTTTATGTCCTTGTCCACTGCAGGACTGGTAGCAACTTTGGCGTACAAATGTGGCATGCCGTGCATGTATTGTCATAGCAAAAGTAAAAGCTGAAAAACAAGATGACAACATCCAAACTACCTAGCAGGCATCCTGTCATCTCCATGACATACTGTAAGTCTGAGCTACTATATAAAAGTGTCGCTCTTTTAGAGAAGTATCAAGCATTAATAGATGTGGTAGCTGCGCAAAGTACCAACATCATTACTTAACATATTCCAAGTTAATCAAAGAAGAAAACATATGTCCTCGTTGAGGATGAGATGACAGTTATTCAACCAAACATGCCCTGTATAAATAAGAACCAAACTTCATCGTCATGCATACTGTACAAGACCTCAGCATACGTTAAAACCTCAGTCCAGCAATCATCCAACAATTAATTTTGCACATTTGGTACTTTTCCCTTGTTTATCGAGGACATTTTTTCCAAAAGAATAGTTGTTACCGCGCTTTTTTGGACATAACATTTTGGTGAAAGATGGAGCTTCACTTCAGGCCGCTGTCATCGTTGCTCATCCCCAGCCACTGGGTTGTGCTGGAATTAATATTTTAAGATTAGCAGCAAGCAGGGTAGCCAAAGCTACCCGTTATACTCATCCACAACCAGCTCATCTTCTCATATAGGGACCCATGCGAACATACAAAAACTGTGTTGTTTTGTTGGCCGGATATTTCGCTGCAAGAGAGTCAAAAGTGCTCTTTATAAATTGGCCAGTACAAGACAAGATGCGAAAAGCAGGGGATTCATGATTAGTCGACTACAAGATTTAGAACGTTAATTTAGATTCGTGAAGTCGATTAATTGGTTCAATACTGAGTGGGCGGGATGTCCGAAGGTGTCCCACGCCTCAGTGGTGTCTCAATGCTACATGCTATGGTTCACAAAGAGTCTTGGAATGATTTAAATTCCTGACCTGAGATTCCACCATCACCATGTGAAAATGTAATAAAATGGCTAATTTGAAAATAATACAGTCCACTCAAGCCAGTTAATCGCTGTAAACTCATCTTCATAGCCCACAAATACTTTTCAGCATTTAGTATATCTTTTAAAACTCATCTAATTCATGACATTAAAAGAAAGCGGTCATCCTACTAATCTCCCGTAAAAGGAGGACAGATGTTAAGATATTGCAAAAACAATTACTTTGGGGTAATCTTGAGTGCATGAGCGTAATCTTGTAACGACAGAAGGTGACCTAAATTATTCAGCGCCGGATCAAACGATGCATTCAGATTGCTGAGTGTGCTGTAACAGTAGACGCGAAGAGACAGGATGCAAGTGAGCATGACAAAACCACTCGTTATTGTAGCGCCACCCTCGCGGTGGCTCCTATGCGGAGTTAATGGGGTGGAATCGCTCGCTGTTCAACCTCCGGAGGCGAGGATCACCGTTTACCGAAGCGACTATCAGATGATGGCATCTGAGTGGGAAATCATAAACAATCGAAGCCGAAGGCTACGAAAAATTGGGCTTCCTCAATAATACTGTCCCTCCTTTGGGCATCGTCAGGTCACATGCGGCATATGCGTAAAATTAACACTCACGGTGTTATCTTATGCCTATGTATCCTTGCGAGATCCTCTCCAGTAACTACATTATAAAATCGGAGGAACAATAGGAAAGGAACAAGACCGAGTATAAAGAGTGAAGGCTTGCTTAAGATTTCCGCTAACGTCAAACTAGCACGTCCCTGCTTAGCCAATGCTACGAAGCTGCAACAAATATTAAACCAAGTCTACACACTGCTTCTAACAAACACTTATTAGAGACTTACCTGAATGCTTGGTGAATATATTGATCGACGGGTCAGGCACGTTGATCGCAGTGGTCCTACTCGGCGGTGTGCCGGTGTTACTGCCGGGCTCTCGGGGTCTCCTCCCGGCGACGCTCCCCCGGTTCCCCTTTCCTTGGTTTGCTTGGGACGCGTGGGGCTGTGGCGGCTGCAGTCCGGTCGATGTGCCCTCACCGACGCGGCCTACCTGCTGTCCCATCCCGGTAGTTTGTCGTAAGGACGTTCGGGACCAAGCGAGCAAACCCCAGTGCGCCTCCGGCTCACATTCCCCTACGCTGGAGGAGCCTGTGTGCCGAATAGCGTTCCTCAATACCCCTCCTCCTCCTTACGCTCCTCGCCGCTAACTATCCCGTATTAGCTGGCTTGGCTAAACAGTTAGCTGATGTTAGCAGCAATCACAGAAATCCACAATTTCCCGGGTTCTAAACAAAAAAACAACTACCCCCTGCGGCGTGACAGCGCCCGTCTTTACACCGGAGAAACAGACGTCGTCCGGGCAGACGATGAGCGAGCGAGTTTTGCTCAAATGCGGAGCTTTTTTCAAAACGCTGTCGCCGTGGTCCGTCTGCTGCGCGCCCCCTCTGACGCCGCCATCTTTACCGCAGAACAGAAGATGTGTTGCACAAGGCGGCAGGGGGTTGGCTAGGTTGGCGCTTGCCGTCCAACACATCTCCGGTACTTCTAGCGTGGGCCGACAGGCCCAAACATCACCCCCTAGA
Source organism: Hippocampus kuda (assembly GCA_901007745.1). Taxonomy (NCBI): domain Eukaryota; kingdom Metazoa; phylum Chordata; class Actinopteri; order Syngnathiformes; family Syngnathidae; genus Hippocampus; species Hippocampus kuda. The sequence continues at coordinate 29,385 of CAAKHF010011532.1, forward strand.
GCCGGGTTCTGACAGTCGTCTTGTCACCCCAGAACCTAAAACTTTGCCCATGGTAACGCAAGAAGTTCAATTACGCTTGGCTCTCTGCAACTTTTCATTTTAATTATTGAAATGTGTTCCGTGGAAGCATTGGGTCGTGCGTAATAAATTCTCATTTGTGCGCACGAGTGAGTTCCCCCCAATGCAATTTCTGTGGCTCACCTATAAGAGATCAATATCGATGTAAAAATCAAACAATATCGAAGACATTATATGGGTACAACTTCAAACCAATTGGATTTATAGGCTAATTAAAAATACAGAAACATGCTACAAATGAAATGTCAAAATCACAATATTAAAACATTCACGATAGTGATTTTCCCTATTTAACTGTTAAATGTAGTGATTCCGGCACCATTATTGAGCCAAGCTCCTTTTTCGAGAAATATCAGAGCATACCTTCCAAAAATGTCATAAAAATTATGAATACTGAAATTTCTTTATCCCTCAATGTGAAATGTTAGATGGTTAAGTGAACGATGGTAACATGGCGGTGGTAATGCCTTCTAACGGAAGCGTATGTTACTATACGTCGCTGTCATAGATGAATAGATTGTAATTTTTTGACAAATTAAGTGAAATTGCATAATTTCCCGCGGCAACTCTGATGATCTGTCACAGCACACGAGTGTGCCATGACACCCTGGTTGGGAATCACTATTTTAAAACATTGTCCAAGATATTGCATTTTGTTCCAACTAAAGAAACTTTGAATGATTCAGCAAATTAAGAGATTGTGGACATTTTCAAATTTGTGGTAAATGGACTTTCACTTGTGTCGTACTTTTCCATCGACAAGACACTCAAAGCGTTTCACTCAACACTGACGCAAAATCAAGAGAAATTGAGGACTCAGTATCTTGCTCAAGGACACTTCGACATGGTCTCAAGAGCCGAAGATTGAACACACAAACTCTTCCTCAAGAGAGGGGATGCTCACTCTACCACTGTGTCATGCCGCCCCACTGTGGTAATAGTTTGGAATTGCCATTCCAACAAGGACCATGGATCAAGAATGCAATGTCGCAGCTCATATGCGAGTCAAGACAAACACTTTGCAATTTCCTATACAGTATTCGAAAACTAGGTGAAGCACTTTGTCCACGCTTTGAAAAGTGCTATATAAATAATATAAATGTACCCACTACACAGGTAAACAATGAGTGTAAACACGTATTTTGTTTTTTTCCAGAAAAGTTCAAATAATAAATAATGAATCTGTGAAAACGGAGACGTTATTTTGTAAACAAAAGTAATAATGTGTTTGATCCTGTCAAAACTTTCTGGATCTCGGCTGTTCCTGAAAAAATAAATAAAATGTAAATGATCGGGTTTGGTTGAAATTGGATTATTGTCAATGATTTCAATGTGGATGTCTAAAATGTAGTTAAATTAAGCGAAATAGGAACCAATGTTCACTGTCATATGGACATGCATTAATATAAACTTTGCATCCTGTTCAGACAATATTTCCGAGTGTGTTAAACAAAAATAAAAATCAAGTGAAAAAATACAGGCGGCCCGGTAGTCCAGTGGTTAGCACGTGGACTTCGCAGTGCAGAGGTACCGGGTTCAATTCCAGCTCCGGCCTCCCTGTGTGGAGTTTGCATGTTCTCCCCGGGCCTGCGTGGGTTTTCTCCGGGTGCTCCGGTTTCCTCCCACATTCCAAAAACATGCATGGCAGGCGGATTGAACACTCTAAATTGTCCCTAGGTGTGAGTGTGGGCGTGCATGATTGTTTGTCTCTGTGTGCCCTGCGATTGGCTGGCAACCAATTCAGGGTGTCCCCCGCCTACTGCCCGAAGACAGCTGGGATTGGCTCCAGCACCCCCCGCGACCCTAGTGAGGATAAAGCGGTTCGGAAGATGAATGAATGAATGAATGAAAAAATACACAATAGGTATTCATGAACACAGCGGATACAAATCTTTAATACAGCGACACGCTGTGTTCAAATAATGCTCAGCAAGGCTTGCATTGCTATTTTTCAAACTTAGAGATGAATCGATCTAATTATTTACAGTCACATACATCCTTCCTGCATTGAAATCCATTACAATTAGCAATATTAAACATGAAACAAATGATTGTATCACGTCGATAAGAAATGTCCACTCCGATGGTAAATTCTCAAATTAAAGCGCAGGATTTACCAACATGGAACAACACCATACAGGCATTCAAAGGACTCATTCTATAAATTTGCCCTTAGTACTGAGTTACCATCAATATTATTCAAGTGTTTAAACATTTTACATAGACTGCAGCCACATAGCTGAAAGAATTGCATATAATTCGTTCAAGTACAGTATGTTGAGGATAAAATCTCATTTTGGTCCCAAAGAAAAAAAAAAATCTCAAATTATGCACAATATCTGGCCAAACCAGTTCAAGTTATATAGAATACATAGTTGACACAGAATATATTATCTTGATATTTCTTTTTATAATATGCCATTTGAATGATCGAAGAGCCCAACTACCTTGAAATGCGAAATACCAAAGAAACTAAATGACCTTTATGATTTGGATGCAATTGCTGGCTTTGTTAAATATTAACTATTAGTTCATGTGTGAATGATTTGTACATAATGACTGGCCACATTGGTCCTCC